>PVIY010004228.1:0-104959 GCA_004026745.1 Myrmecophaga tridactyla
AACCTGGGTCCTCTGGCATGGCAGGCAAGCGTTCTTGCCGCTGAGCCACCGTGGCCCACCCTAGACTTGTTTTGATTGGGACATTTTCTCAGCCTTAGAACTGTAAACTAGCAACTCATTAAATTCCCCTTTTTAAAAGCCATTCCATTTCTGGTATATTGCTTTCCGGCAGCTAGCAAACTAGAACAGTAGTGAATATGTCTCAATAAAATTGCATTTTAAAAAACCATACATCTTTAGCAAGGCAGTTGGTAATTTCCTAGAGCTTAACCAGACTCTATTTGGTTGGACAGTTAGGAATACTCATAGCATCTATAATTTATTAATTAAAAAATCAATATTGTTTATTAAGCATAATAAATGCTATTACTTAAGTGATCACCTACAAGCAGCTAAAAACTATTAGATCTTTAATTAGGTATTACATCATCTGATTTTAAGTGAAAATAGAATCCAGGAAATTTTTCTTTTAGTGTTTTCTAATTCTTTAGAAAATGCTTACAGAAATGCGCCATATTCAGTACTGCTATTCAGATTTTACGAATGGTTGTTTTGTTAATACCTTCATATCCTCAATCAGATATAAAGTATATTTAACCGTTGTTCTGAAAGACATGTCTGTGTTAGATATCAGTCTGGCATAGAACATATGACGCAGTTATTTCACTAATACTAATTATTTAGATTTCAGCATGCTGTGCTGTGAATGTCCTTTGGTTAAAATAAAGTAGGAAAACTAAGCTAATTTGTTTTTTACTCTTAAAAGTCAGATTACTAATATTTCTAAACCAAAATGTAAACCACCTAATCACTTTTGGTTTTTAAATCACTGGACTGTGCAAATAGAAAAAAATGAAAGTGAAAATTGCTTTGCTATCATTTTTGAACATCAGCTTATATTTTAAATTAATGAGTTATAATTACCAACCACACGGAGCATTGCTTCCACTGTTTTTTTTTTTTTTACCTTTTAATTTATAGAAAGAACTAACTTGCAGGTCATTTAGAATGTCACTTAATGAGATTTTCTGCTTTTAGGTTTCATTTATTCATGAGAGCTTTATGTAGTATTCACAGCTTTAGACCTAAAGAAATATGGGGATATGTTCTACTTGAATCTGCTGTACTCCTGCCTTTTCATCTCTCCCTCTCCATGTAGGTCTTCTTTTCCTGCAATAGGTTAAAGATTGACACATTCGTAATTGGAGAATAATACATTTGGAGTTCTAGTAATTTTAAAATCTATGTATTATTCTGATTGGTGATATGTATGGGTTGTAGATATGGAGGTCAAAATTTGGGACAACAAATGGGTATGGGTGAACATTAGAAGAAGGGATGATAAACTCTAGATAGAAAGCCTTTATTTGCAAAAATACCTCGAGGCAAATCTGATGAGGTTAGAGCTTACTATTCTAATAAGTAAGAGCCAGTTCAATATTGGGACCATCATAGGCTATCTTTATTCTTACACTAAAAATGCATAATTTCTTTCTGAGCAATACCATTTATAGAAAGTATATATGTTCACTTATGTAGGGATAGGGTGCATTTTCTATTATTTATAAGGACTTTGCATGGCCTATGACTGGGTAAATTATTAGCTTTTGACTAATTCTGCATGACAACTTGTGAAGCAAGTAGACTGCATATTTCTAATTTCCTTCTTATTGCAGAAAACACACGAAAACAGAGAGCCACAAGTGCCTCGGGATATCATTCAGTATTGGTTAGGCTATGCTAGGATAACAAGTGAGTTCTGAAATCTCTGTGCCTTAATTAAACAAGTATTTTTCTTGTATAGTGTATCCAGTGTCCGTGTGAGTGTGTGGAGGGAAGTGGTATGAGGTTCTCCTCTTCAAGGAAACTTATGGGCACAGCTGACATAGGCTCTGCCATATGGAAGAGAGAGGACATGGTGAACTCACACCTCCTCTTCTGTGCTTTGGCCTAAAAATGATTGATGTCTCTTCTGCCTACATTCATTGGTCAGAGCTGGTCACATTGCCCCTGGTTGTGAAGGAAAGAGGGGGAAGGTAGATATTTGATGAGCACCACAGTTTCTGTCAAAATCCACTAGGGAAAGAGTAACACCTAAGACTTCTCAATTCCCACTAGTATCAAGGAAAATAACTTGAAGATAAGTATCATTTATCAGCACCAATGCTATTTCCAAATTCAATGAACAGTGGATTGACTTTTAGTCAGACCAACTTCCCTACTTTTTTAAATCAGTATGCTTTTATTGTGTGTGAAAAATAACATATATACAAAAAAAAAGCAATAGGTTTCAAAGCACATCGCAACAATTACTTCTAGAATAGATTTCAGAGTTTGGTATGGATTACAATTTCATAATTTTAGATTTTTACTTCTAACTACTCTAAGATACTGGAAATGAAAAGAAATGCCAATATAATGATTCAGCAATTATACTTATTTGTTAACCCGACCTTCTCTATATAACTCCACCATCAACTTTGATTTTTCTCCCATTCTTTTGGGCTATGCCCATTATAGCTTTTTTCATGTTGAAAGAGGCTGTCCATAATATGGGATAGGGAGATGGAACAAGCTGATGTTCTGGAGAGATTGGCTCCTCTATATTTCAGGACTTACCTGGTTCAGAGATCTATCTGGAGGTTGTAGGTTTCTGAAAACTTACCCTAGTGCATGGAACCCTTGCAAAATCTTATATAACACCCTAGGTGTTCTTTAGGATTGACAGGAATAGTTTTGGTTGGGGTTTGACAAGTTATAATAAGTAGCAGTATCTAACTGAATTTTGCAAGAGTGACCCCCAGAGTAGCCTCTTGACTATTTGAATTCTCTCAGCCACTGATATCTTATCTGTTACCCTTCTTTTCCCACTTTTAATCAGAATGGTATTGTTGATCCCAGAGTACCAGGGCTAGGCTTATCCCTGGGAGTCATCTTCCACATTGCCAGGGAGACTTTCACCCCTGGATGTCATGTCCCACATAGAGGGAGGACAATGATTTCACTTGCAAAGTTGGGCTTAGAGAGAGTGAGGCCACATTTGAGCAAACAAAGAAGTCCTCTGGAAATAACTCTTAAGCATACCTATAGGTAGGCTGAGCTTCTCCACTATATACTTAAGCTTCACAAGAGCAGGCCTCAAGATCAAGGGCTTGGCCTAATGATTTGGGTGTCCCTAATGTTTGACACAGTGTCAGGTCTTTCCCTGGTAGTAAAGTTTAATAGTTCCATATTTTTTCTCCTATCTCTCAAGGGACTTTGCCAGTACTTTTTGATTATCTGTTTAATGTACTCTGTAACTTCCCTACTTTTTATACTGGCTTATTGTGCCTAGCTTTTGATTCTATGTACCAATTCATGGGTAAGAGGTAAGTATTATTCTTCTCCATATGAAAAATTCAGTCATCAGAGGTCATAGTTTACCCAAGGAACTTCATGGAAAATGGAATCACAACATAAATTAGCCTTCCTTCCATAGATCAGTTACCCTATATAAGTTGGGGCTTGGCTGTGGTATAGTGCAGTCTCCAAAGTGGGCTGCATGTATATTAATGTATGGATTGGTACTAGCTCATTCACTAGGTCTGTATGTCACAGTGCCTTTTGTCAAATATGAGATGAGAAAAATCCTAGGAAAGGAGTAGAAGCTTCACATAATGGAAAGATTGAGGATGTTGACATTGCTTATTTGCTTTCTTTATGTCTTCTAAATAAGAACAGATTCAGATTTACAAGGGTTTGAACACATTTGTTTTTGCTTAGAATTAACATCTCTCTGTTTGCATTACCCATCTGTTCTTGCATGTTGTCTACTTTTTCCATTACGGCCTTTAATTTCTCAATATTGTAATTTTTAATTATCTGTATAATTCCAGAATCTGTGAGAGATAGCTGAGTCTGATTACTTTGTGTCTTCAGACTATGTGTTTGCTTGCATTTTAGCATGCTTCTAATTTTTTGTTGAAGGCTGGACAGGGTGTATCAAGTAATAGGAACTAAGAAATAAATCAATTGTTACCATGAGGATCTGTGGTACTCTGACTAGAGGCTGGGCTGTGTTTGATTTTTCTTGTACCTGTAGGTGCCTGAGGCTTCAAATTCATTTTCGCACTTGATCATATTGCTTTGAATACTTCAGTAGTTTAGGCTCCACTTTGTTGAACGCAGGTGGATCGTTTTCAGACTACTTCCTATTGACCACTTTAGAAAAATAATAGTATTCATCTGGCTGCCAAAACACAAAGGTTATATACATTTAGACTCTTTTCCCTCCATTCTTAAATTCTCATCTCTTCTCTGGTTTAATAGTTTAATAGCTTCATGTCAGCAGCTCATTCAGGATTATCCATTTGGCTATTTTGAAACTGTGGGTTTTTTCTCTGATTTCTGACATTGATATATCATAGGATCCCTTCCTTTCACCATTCAGGTGACTTCTACCACTTTCCTTTATGTTCCCTTTGCCTTGTTCTCATATACACTGCACCATTATGTGAACATCTTTGGAGAGGTATACCAATGAATGAAAGGAAGCAGATTAGTCAATTTATGAACAGAGTAATAAATGGAATAGATTTCAGAAAATAATAAATGACCAGTAGAAATTGTTTACAAGTAATTCTCATGCATTATCAGAGAAACATGATGGGATTTATTTTTGTTAGATGCCTAGAGATCTTAAAGTAATATATTGAAATATCAGCAATCATCCATTTATACCAATTTAAAAGACATTATTTAAAACGTTTTCCCCCTTCTATCAGTATAAGTGGTTGATAAAAGCCGAAACAGGCCAGTCTTAAATAGGAATTCAAATCATTTAGAGCATTCATTTTAAAAGCAGAATTTCCTACATGTGGAGCTGCTGTTAATTTTCAAATACCTAATAAACATTAACTAATAAGCCCTCAAAGAACCTATGTGCGTTCGATGAATGATTTTTTGCTTTACATAATGTTTTGTTTAACCAAAGGTGAGATGTTTCTTATATTTCTCCATTTTCAAGGCTTGAAAGGATCCGAGAAGAAGAAGATCCTGCATTTGCCAGTTTGGATCCTGCATTTGCCAGTTTGAAACTGTTGTGTATCCCAGAAAACCATGATCTTTAATCCTCATTCAGTATTGCTGAGTGGGATCTTTTTTATTGTTTCCATGAAGATGTGATCTACCCAATTTTTGTGGGTGGGACCTTTTGATTAGGTGGTTTCCATGGAGATGTATTTCTACCCATTCAAGGTGGGGTTGCTTACTGGAGTCTCTTAAGAGGGAACCATTTTGGAAAAAGCTTTAGAGCCCACACAGCCAGAGACCTTTGGAGATGAAGAAGGAAAATGCCCCTGGGAAAGCCTTATAAAATAAGAAGCTTATTTTAGAAAATTTAGGAGAAAAATAGCAAACTTGTAAACATTTCTGTTCATGTTGGTTTTTAAACCTGCTTTGATTCGCTTAAAATATCAGGAAAATCTTTCTCTCATTAAAAGTTCTTAACATCATGTTTTAAAATACGCTTTGTGCCATTCTTCCTTGTATTAGTTTTCAATGTTGTAATTTATCAACTTCTACCTTCAGAAATCTACTTTACACAGGGATGATGGTTTGAAGCTGTATGTACCTCAGAAAAGATGACGTACTTAAATTTAATCCATTCCTGTGGGTGTGGACCCATTGTAAGTAGGATCTTAAGTTAAGATGTGACCCATCTCAAACAGGGTGGGTCTTAATCCTTTTACTGGAGTCTTTTATGAGAGAAGCTGAGAGAGGAAAGCCAGAGAAGACAGAGGAACAGATACAGAAGCTCAGAAAGAAAGCCACAGATGGAGGAGCCAGAAGCCAAAAGCAATGAAACCTGAGAAAAAAGGGCCAGCAGATGCCGTCATGTGCCTCAACATGTGACAGAGGATTTCAGATATTCTCTGATGATGCCTTGATTTGGACTTTTTCATAGCTTCAGAACTGTAAGCTTGTAAATTAGTAAATCACAATTGTAAAAGCCAACCCATTTCTGGTATATTGCAATTCGTCAGCTAAAACAACAGGATAGATTTAATTACAGTCACCAAGTGAGCCAAATTCTTCCTATCAAGGAGTCTAGGAGAATTCCAGCATAGTTCTAGGAGAAGATGAACTAGTGCATTGGAAGGAAATACACTTAAACAACTTCTCATATTTATAAAAATGCATCATTTAAAAAAATGATTTCCATGTCAAACATGGGAGAAGGGGCCTCAGTGTTATTCATGTACTTCACACCACTGATATTGCCCTTGCAGCTCATGAGAAACTCTCCTTTTCCCAGCTCCAGGGATGGGCCTGATGAATCAAAGCAATCTTGATTCTTGCCCCATGGTTCTTTCAGGAATCTCGGTGTAAGTCAATCATAGTATAGTTTCGAAATCTTTGTTTTTGGTCCAGGAATGGGTGTAAAGTCTAGAGGTAAGGATTTCTATTTCCTTTCTCCCATTAGCACTCAATGAAGGGGTCAGATGCCCTTACTGTTGCTTGCAGCCATTAGGTAACAGGCACTAAGTGAACAGGCCCTTAGGTTAAGACAAATCTTTCAACAATTGTTTCTGATGCCTCACTGTGTTCACAGATACACCTACCTCTGGACGTCATGTTCTAGGACAGTACACATTGTTCAAGAGAGTATAAGTTTGGTTTATTCAAAGGAGCTCAAAGCACCCTAAAATAACATATGAAAATGTTTTACTGAATTCTTTTTTCATAACTTAATATTTTAACAATTTCAAACTTACAGAACAATTGTAAAAAGAATACAAAACCAATACAGAGAAATCCAATGCCACTTACCCAGATACCCAGATTTACCAACTTTTAATGTTTTGTCACATTTATTCTATCTATCTATCTATCTATCTATCTATCTATCTATCTATCTATCTATCTATCTATCTATCTACCTATCTCTATATCTCTCTATCATCTATTTATCTTGGAGAGTAAGTGGCATACCTCACGCTACTTAACAGAATACTTTCGTGTGTATTTTCCAAAAACGAGTTTATTCACATATGTAATTTCATTAAATGTACATATCAAGTTCAAAGAATTTAACCTTGATAAAAGCATAGCGTAGTGTCTATATTTCATTTTTCAATGATCTTAATAATGACTTTTTGTGCATTTCCTCCTCCCTTATTAGTTCTAGCTCAGGATCATGTGCGACATTTAGTTATATCATTGTCTCCCTTAGTCTCTCTCTCTCTCTCTCTCTTTCTCTCTCTATTTTTAAATTGTGGAGTCATATGTAGAACATGAAATTTCCCAGGTCAACTTCTCCCAGCGACAGAAATCAGTGGCATTAATCACATTCACAGTATTGTGCTACACTTAGCACCATCCATTACAAAAAAATTTCTGTCACCCAAACAGAAATCTTACACATGTTGTGCATTGATTCCCCATTCACTCTCCCCGCTGTTCCTGGTAAACCATAGTCTACTTTATTTCTCTATAAATTTTGCATATTCTAGTTATTTTATATAAGTAGGATCATACAATATCTGTCCTTTTGTGTCTGACTTATTTCACTCAACATGATGTCTCCAAAGTTCATTCATGTTGTACCATGTATCAGAACTGCATTCTGTTTTATCTTTCAATGCAATTTTATTGAAATATATTCACACACCATATAATCCATTCAAAGTATACAATCAGTAGCTCATGGTATCACCATGTAGTTGTGCATTCATCACCGTTTTCAATTTTAGAACATTTTCATTACTCCAAAAAAAGAAATAAAAAAGAAAACTGAAAGCATCATATACCCCTTATGAATTCTTTTAACAAAGCTCTCTGAGTTAGGTTGATAGGATAGATGTGATTTTTACCATATAAAGGATGAAAATGCAAGCTCAGAAATGGGGAGTGACTTGTTTGGGTTGCTAATCTGGATCACTTTTAGAATCCACTCTGGAACCCAGCTAGGGATTTCGACTTTCAATCCTTGGTCTCAAAGACCTCCACTAAAAAAGGAGGTTCATAATCATTTTAGCTGAGGCTAAAAATGCAATTGCAGGGTTTTGCCAAAGAAAGAGCAAAATCTAGATCTGTTTTAATATCCTATTTATTCCTTTATATGCTATGTATATATAACCCCCCTTCAAGTTTCCACTTCATTTCTTTTCCTTTTTGATTAAGAGGAAAAAAAAAATTAGAGAGCTGGTTCCCACATATTTCCAGAGGATGTTTCTTATATACCCAAGATAGGTGCATTTGCATACTGCAGAAGTGGAGTAATTTAATAACTTTATTTGAAGTAAAGAAAAACTTTGGTCATCTTCCTGCATGAGGACAAATTCTGTGGAATGTCTTTACCATTACTGGCTGCTGTCCTATGTGCCAGTGATAATTGCATATTGATACAGGTTTATTTTTCCTGGACACTGGAACAAAAATTGGCATAGATTTCAATTCCAATTTGGCATTTTTGTTTTCTATCATTAGAGCTAACCTGGGAGAAAGAGGGAAGGGTAATAGTGGGATAGAGTTGTAGGTAGCACTAGCTCAGATCCTAGAGCCACAGAAATGAATACAGATTATAAATGTTTCTTTGAGAATCAGAATGAAGCCTTCTCTTTCAGTTCTAATCAGGTCTTTTGGAGGTTCTTAATTCTGAGAAAACTGCTTCTGCATGAGTTGAATCATCCTTTCAAGGTCAGCCACAGACCACCTGTTGCTCAAAAAGAAGAAAATGTACTATGTAGTACAGTCAAGGTGATTCACCTGGGCATGTATTAAACAGAAATAGAGATCAGACCCAATTCCCATTAGAATCAGGGTTTTAATTGCTTCTCAGTATGCAAATTTAGGTAATTATAATATTTTGCTTCTGATTTTTCTTTGCAAAACGTTATCCTCCTGCTTTTCAGAATTCTTTGGAATCTTAAGTAGAAGAAAAAAATAGAAATAAAATATTTTAATAAATGAAAAATGGGGCCTTATCTAAAGCTGCTTTTTTTGACTACAAGTTATGACAGATTAAAGATAGGCACTTTTTAGACATTCTTCTCATTACGAGGTGGAATCTATGACCTCACCTACTGAATTTGGGTGGGCTCTATGACAGCTTAACAAATAGAGTAAAATGGAAATGATCCTGTGTCAGTTTCTAAGCTCAAGCATTAAGAGACAGGAAGCTTCCTGTGATAAGCAGAATTCTAGATGTTGCCCAAGAGTCTTGCCCTTTCAGTACATGTCCTGAGCTATATTCTTCCCTTGAGCATGGGTGAGACCTGTGACTAGAATAGATGTCACTCCAGTGATTATGCAATGTTGTATGGCAAAGCTGAAGGGATTTGTGGTTGCAGTAAAGGTCTCTAATCAGTTGACTTTGATTTATTCAAAACGAGATTATCTTGGGTGGACCAGATCTAACTAGAGAGCCCTTTAAAAGAGGTTGTCTCTCTAACAATGGTAGCAGAACAACTGGGTATCCACATGTAAAAGAATGAAAGCGGACCCCTCCCTCAAACCATACACAAAAATTAACTCAGTGGATTACAGACATAAATATAAGAGCTAATACTGTTAAATTCTTAGAAGAAAACACAGGAGTAAATCTTCATGAACCTGGGTTGGGCAGTAGTTTTTTAGCTACAACACCAAAAGCACAAGTGACAAAAGAATTGGACTTCATCAAAATCAAAAACTTTTGTGCTTCAAAAGACATCATCAAGAAAGTGAAAACTTCCGCGGGCTACGGTGGCTCAGCAGGCAAAGTTCTTGCCTACCATACCGGAAACCCGGTTCGATTTCCGGTGCCTGCCCATGCGGGGGGTGGGGTGAAAACTTAACCCACAAAAATGGGAGAAATTATTTGCAAGTAATATATCCAATAAGTAACTTGTGTCCAAATATATAATAAACTATTATAATTATAATAAAGGGATAACTAACCTAATTAAAAATTGGGCAAAGGAACTGAATAGCAATTTCTCCAAAGAAAATAAACAAATGGTAAGTAAGCACATAAGAAGATGCTGAGCGTTATTAGTCATTAGCGAATGCTTTGACAGTGTTTAAAAAGAAAGTCTACAATGAGATACCACTTTATATAACCCACTAGAATGGCTTATAATTAAAAAAACAGACAAAGACAAGTACTGGTGAGAATGTGGAGATATTAGAACCCTCATACATTGCTGGTGGAAACATTAAATGGCAAGCCATTCTGAAGCTAGTTTTACTTTCTCAAAATGTTCAACATAGGGTGGGCCATGGTGGCTCAGCAGCAAGAATGCTTGCCTGCCATGCCAGAGGACCCGGTTCTTGCCTGCCATGCCAGAGGACCCGGGTTCGATTCCCGGTGCCTGCCCATGTTTAAAAAAAAAAAATGTTCAACATAGAATTACCATATAACCTAGCAATTCCACTCCTAGGTATTTGCCAAGCAAAATGAAAACATTTATCTGCATAAAAAATTGTAAATAGGTATATATAGCAGTATTATTTATAACAAAAAGTAGAAACAGTCTAAATGTAAATCAACTGATGAATAGGTGAATAAAATATGTTATATCACAAAAGGAATATTATTCAGCAATAAAAAGGAATGAAGTACTGATACATGCTACAACATGGATGAATCTTGAAAACATTATGCTAAGGCAAAGAAGCAAGTTCCAACAAACCACATAGTTTATGAGTCCATTTATATGATATAGCCAGAACAGGCAAAAGTATACCATAAATTAGTTGCCTAGGGCTGGAGAATAACTGCTATTGGCATGGGGTTTCTTTTTGAGGTGATAAAAATACTCCAAAATTGGATTGTGGTGGTGGTTGCACATCTCTGTATATACAAAACAATTGAATTGTATACTTTCAGTGGGTGAACTGAGTGGTTTGTGAATATGCTGGGTTTCTTAAAGAGCATAAGCCTTTCCTGAGCTCAGAGATGCTATCCTTTTGGCCTTGAAAAAGCAAGGTGCCATGAGGTCTATTGTTTGCAAGGGGATG
Source organism: Myrmecophaga tridactyla (assembly GCA_004026745.1). Taxonomy (NCBI): domain Eukaryota; kingdom Metazoa; phylum Chordata; class Mammalia; order Pilosa; family Myrmecophagidae; genus Myrmecophaga; species Myrmecophaga tridactyla. Next base: position 10,984 of record PVIY010004228.1, read on the forward strand.
CTGAGCCTGTAATGAGACCACAGCCCCAACTGACACCTTGAATGAAGCCTGGTGAGATCCAGCAAAGCTGTGCCCAGACTTCTGTGCTGCACACCATGAGATAATAAATGGGTGGTGTTTTATGCTGCTTTAGTTTGTGGTAAACTTTTATGTGGCAATAGAAAACGAATACACTTCCACTTTCAGTCTCTTGGAACACTAACTTTTGGAACCCAGCCATTGTGACTTGAGAAACCCAAGCCGCATGGAGAAGCATTCGGATCAGCAGTCCTAGCTCAGCTCCCTGCCAACAGCCAGCATCAACTGCCAGCTCTTCCCGTGAACCTTCTGGATGATCCATCCCAAAGGAGTTCGACTGCAACTGCCTGAGGATCCCTAAGCACAAACCACCCACCTGTGCTCAGTCAACCCACAGAAGTGTGGGGAATCACAATAAATTCAAGTGTCAGGGTGATGTGTTATACATCTATAGATATCCAGAACACTCGGCTTTTGATGAATGCCTGTTTTGTTCATTCAAAAAAGGGGTATCTTTTAGATTCTCTTAGAACTATAGGGAAACTCTGTTTCCAGGTCTCTTCATTTTGCTCCTGGAATCCTTCTGATTGTGACTTCTCCTTGGAAGCACCAAAAACACATGGTTGGATACACCTTCAGTTCAAAATTAAATACTTAGTGGAATGGCAATGTCATATTTAAAGAGGAACTATAATGATGTCCATTACTGGTAGTGCTTCCAATTAATTGGATTAACTAAAATAATTAAATGAATCGATTAGTTTCCATTTCTAGATATGTGAAATAGGGAAAAATGCAGACAAATTCAATCCAAATTAAGAAAATATAATAAACACCACAAAACCACTCCTAACTGTGATGTTATTAATATGGAGAAATGGCAATAACGGATGATTATTTTATGTTTTATACTTCTGGTCGATTAGTATTGCTATAGTAAATGAAGATTGCTCAGTAGTCACATATTAGGCTCTTGTTTATGTGTATTTTTCACTGTAGCTTAAGCCAATGTGTTCACAAGCTATGATAATTATCTAATTCTGCATAGAAAAAGCTCTCCTCATCAATAAAATTTAATGTCGAATTCTTTAAAAAACATTTTCAAATAATCTTGGGCAAAAAGTCTATGCATGAGCTTCAAATTGGCTTTGTTTTGCTAAAATCAGAACAGTGTAAGAGCTAGTCTTAAGGAAGTCAGCACATTAGCCTGTGGGCTTTATGTGGGTATAATTCCTTCTTCAGCTTCTCTGAATCTTTCACAATTTTTTAAGGTCCCCCACAAAGCCTGATTAATAGTGTTTCTTTCTTCAGACTCATGAGTGGGCAATTAATCAATGATCTTGGGAGAATAAAAGAAACAACTTTAAAATTTCTAAATAATTTTCATGTGTAGCTATATTCCATGGGATATTTGGTTGAGTAGCCTCCTACCCATTTCTCTTTACTACAGAGAAATAGGCTTGAATATTTATTATCCAGGTTAAGAAGATGTCCTCTTACTAGGCTTCATCAATCTGCTTGGACTTTGTGACTTTTTTCATTCATTTTGAATGTTTTATTTGTTTATTTATTTTTTTGCATGGGCAGGCACTGGGAATCGAACCCGGGTCTCCAGCATGGCAGGTGAGAACTCTGCCTGCTGAGTCACCATGGCCTGCCTCATTTTGAATGTTTTATAATATCCCGCTTTGACTTTTAGTAAAGGTCACTCAATTAAAAGAAAGGAGCTTTTTTGCCCTTTAAACAATGCACTGAAACTTTGATCACATATGAATCACCTGGGGAGCTTGGAAAAATGAAGATTCTGGTTCAGTAGGTCTGGGATAGGGTCTGATATTCTGCATTCTTAATAAGCTCCCAGCTGCCTACCCACTTACAACACTTTGAATAGCAAGGCTCTCTAACGTTTTCTAACTAATATCAAATATCTTTCTGAAATCTGGGCAGGAGAAGCATTAATTATCCATTAATTTCAAACATTTGGGCACTCAACACTGAGTTAAACATCAGGTTGAAATATTCTATTGCCAATGAGTTGAATTCAAACTTCAAAACACATTTTAAAGTTGAATGTTTTATTATTTCAGATAAATTCAGAACATGCAGCTGTACAAGCATTTGGCATCAAATAAATGTTTGCATTCTGTTATTGGAAGAACCAGTTGAGTCCTTGGGTGACCATGTTTGTTTATACATTAGTAGTTTTCACTTCTGGGTGCACTTTAGAGTCACCTAAAAAGCCTTCTAAAAATAAGCTATTCCCAAATTCACCCCAGACAAATTGAATAACCATGTTCCTATGTGGGACTAAGGGCACTGACATTGATTGACAGCTCTTCAGGGGATTCTAATGTGCAACCGGGGTTGAGAACCACATGGGGGAACTTGTTAGAAATGCAAATTCTCAGGCTTCACTCTTTGCCTACCAAATCAGAGAAATCAAAGGTGGGGGCTAGCAATCAGTGCTTCAACAAGACCCCCAGGTGATTATGATGGATGCTAAAGTTTGACAATCACTGTCCAAGAACAAAGTCATCCTATTGCATTTTTTAAAAAAACTTTTTAAAATGTATAACATGTATACAAAGCAAAGAAAGAAAAAAGTAGTAGTTTTCAAAGCACTCTTCAACAAGTAGTTACAGAACAGATCCCAGAATTTGTCATGGGCTATTATACAATCCTCTCAGATTTTTCCTTCTAGTTGCTCCAGAAAATAGGAGGCTAGAAGGCTAACATATTTTTTTATCATCCCAATTGACTTTTTTTTTCTTTTTTGTGAATAATAACATTTATACAAAAAAGCAATAAATTTCAAAGCGCAGTACCACAATTAATTGTAGAGCATATTTCAGAGTTTGGCATGAGTTACAATTGCCCAATTTTAGGTTTTTACTTCTAGTTGCTCTTAAATACTGGAGATTAAAAGAGATATCAATTTAATGATTCAGCAATCATATTCATTTATTAAATCCTATCTTCTCTGTATACCTCCACCATAACCTTTGATCTTTCTATCCCTCTCTTCAGGGGTGTTTGGACTATGGCCATTCTAGCTTTTTCATGTTGAAAGGGTCTGTCAATAGTATGGCGTAGGGAGATGGAACTATCTGATGTTCTGGAGAGGCTGGACCCTCTAGGATTCAGGACTTATCTGGTCATGGGACCCATCTGGAGGTTGTAGGTTTATGGAAAGCCACTGTAGTGCATGGAACCCTTGTGGAATCTTATATATTGCCCTAGGTGTTCTTTAAGATTGGCTGGAATAGTCCTGGTTGGGGTTTGCAGGTTATGATAGGTAGCAATGTCTAGTTGAAGCTTGCATAAGAGCAACTTCCAGAGTAGCCTCTGGACTCTATTTGAACTCTTTCTGCCACTGATACTATATCTGTTGCACTTCTTTTCCCCATTTTGGTCAGGATGGAATTGTTGATCCCATGGTGCCAGGGCTGGATTCATCACTGGGAGTCATCTCCCATGCTGCCAGGGAGACTTTTACCCCTGGATGTCATGTCCCACGGTGGTGGGGGGTGGGGTATAGGGCGGTGATTTCACCTGCAGAAATGGGCTTAGAGAGAGTGAGGCCACATCTGAACAACAAAAGAGGTCCTCCAGAAGTAACTCTTAGTCATACCTATAGGTAAGCTAAGCTTCTCTCTACCAACATAAGCTTCACAAGAGTAAGCCTCAAGATCAAAGGCTTGGCCTATTGATTTGGGTGTCCCTAAAGTTTGACACAGTATCAAGGGATTCTCTGATGGTAGAGTTTAATAGTTTCTTATTTTTTCTCCCATCCATCAAGGGACTTTGACAATACTTTTTGATTAACTGCTTAATATACTCTATATTCTATTACTTTTAATGTTCTTCCTAATCTGCTTCCTCAAACAGATGCCTTCTACTAAACTTTCTGGAGACCCATTCCTATCTGCAGAACCTGTTCCTATCTTATCTTTATCATCTTGGGTAAAAAGAGGTGTTGGAAAATCTACCACGGTTGCTTTAAACACACTGGCAAAAAGGGTATGGTTTTTGAAGAGAAGTTCTTGAGGAGATATTTGGAAATAGTGCTACTCTTTGCAAAGCTGCTTCTCTTTCTCCTGGGAAGAGTAACATTTTACCAAACATTTATCTATAAACTTGCATTTTTTAAAAAAAAATCTATCCTTTCAGTTAGTTATTAGGAGAAAAGATACTTCAAAATTGGTCATCAGTTGTGTTTTCAGGATTTTTAGAGAATAGGTGGTAAGACAACTTCTCCTATTTTACAGTTTTATTTGTAAAATAAACTAATTCTGGCTGGAAATAATGGAGTAACAGAAGGTTAATTGCCCAGGATGGTCAATAAAATGCATCAAAAGTCCTTGAGAAGAGAGCAGCACGTGTTATAATGCCTTTCCTCTTGGTCTTGTCATGGTTGACTCCTCTTCCTAGAGACCTCCACTTTAAATCATCTCACCTTTACATTGCTCTGTTTTAATTCTCTGATATTTTCTCTATTACTTGCTTGCTTTAAATGAGCAGCTCTTTCCTATTAGACTGCAAGCTCTGCCAAAGGAGCAACCTTGACTGCCACAACTGCTGCTGAGTCCTCAGTACCTACCATGGTGCCGGCCAGCAGTTAAGCTCAGTAGCTATTAGTTGTTTGAATGAACGTCTAGCTGTAGTTGATCTTTATTAGTAGCCATCAAATGTGGTTGATACTATTAAATGCAAAATGTAACTGCAAAGTTCCTTTCCTTGGGGGAATATGTTTAGTTGTAGGGATGTGGCCCAGCCCTTCTGAGCCATGTGTTGGAGTCACAGTTTGGATAGTTGATTTTCTTTGCTGCAATCCTCTAAACCAATAGGGTTGTAACATATCACAAACTGAATTCCCCACCTGACCTACCCATTGAATTCCAACAAAATGCCCTATTATCACCACAAGCTGGCAGGGTTTTCTTAGGTTCAAAATCCAGGTATGCAAAGTGTTACTTTCATTAGTGTCTTTATGACAACTCAGTTTCTGCCTTGACCCCAATCTTGCCACAGCTGCCATTAAATTTTATTACACTTTAATGTGGGAGTTGGGGTTGGAGAGGCCACATATAAGAATTTCATATGCAGAAAACACTACATAAACATAATGTGTTTTTAAGAGCATAGGACTTAGAGGCATACCTACCTGAGTTTCAATTCCAGTTGCACCACTTCTTAAAGTATATAACCTTGGGCAGGTTAATTATCATCTGTAGCCTTTGTTTATTTGTGAAATGAATATAATACTATCTACCTCCCAGGATTCTTTTAGAGGATTAAATCAGATCACACTATGAAATGTGGTTAGCACAGTCTGACATAAAATAACACTGAATTATTTATTATTGGTACTATTTTATTATTTTTTATCAATTGTGGGCAAATAGGTTAAATTGTTGATGGTTTCTTTTCAGTTTTAAGTCTTTCTTCATTGTGTTCTCCCTCTTCAAGCTAGAAATTCCCTTCCCCATCCTCTCTAGGTTTATTTGTTCTTATCCCCACTTTCCGTGATGATGAATTAGTCATCAGGAAAAAAAAACGTCTTATAGAAAGATCTGATCCTGTTTACTTATTCCTTTGTATCATATGGGTTGGGCTTTGTGACCTTCTCCAATTGTGAGAGGTGTTTCTGACTCAAATTGAGGTCTTTAGGATCATCAAGCCAATTGTGGAGGGTATGGGGGTGGGGGTGGGGTGGAATAGATTATCTTTGACAATGACCCATATCTAGAAATGCTGAGGAGGGTACCCTCATGGGTACTACTCCCCTTTCTGACCTCCCAATATGGTAGGGCACTATAGCTCAGAAATGTGGCCTGGATTACTGGTCCTAGCTGCCCAATGCAGGGTGCCAGCCTTCTTTATGTTATGCATTCATTCAAACAGAGCATTTTTACTATGTATATATTAAGTTGAGTGCTCTTTTCTCAGGGCAATTTCAGATGAAATAACACAGACCTTTATTATGTGCGTCCTAAGAAAGCAGACAGTTGGTGATGTTGATGTAAGTGCGAAGCATTTGCTATGTTAGAAAGAAACAGGATACCTTGAAGGACTAAAGTTAAAGACAAGGCAAAAGAGTTAAAATTGCAAAAGTACCAAGACAGCCTTTTGTTTTCTGTATATACAAGGCTCAATTCAAAGACCTTCAGATAGCAATATTATTTCAAACACATACTTTTCTTTTCACTTTTGAGAATTATTTCATTTTAATTCTATTGGATCAGAAACCACTCTTATTTCAGTTGATTTTACTTTGTAATAAATGATATATAGATATAATGACATTCTGTTTTAATACACTATTACTATTACTACTTATTTAGGGGATTGTGCATTGTAAATAGAGAAAGGATCAATCTTTACCATACAGAGATGTAGAATTAAATTTGCCTCCACTCCCACTCTGCTCAATCATGTTAACATAGTTTGAAGTCTGTGCCAAATCATTTTTCATTTAACTGTAAGGTTGAAACTGTACCAGTTGTTACCTGCTCCTGCTTAGATAAAACAACAGTAGCAAGCACTCAAGTGTGCCTCATGCTGACCTCATCAGGAAACCATGTGTAGGTGGACTTCTTTGGAAGCTTGTGGTTCAGGGTCAGAAAGGTGAAAATTGTTCAAATAATTCTCACAGATAGAAAAATAACCTTTAACGGCTCTCTTTGTGTCACTTCTCTCAACCCTTTACCCTATTCTGCTGCAGAACTGGGTATCTGTGACTTCTAATGGAAATAATGCTTTGATCACTAGTTTTAATGGTAAAGTAAAGTCTTCCGGAATTTGGGTGAAAACATTCTGCCACTTCATATTCAAGTCACAGATACAGTCTCAACCCTCAATATTCCAGAGAAGGACTCATTTTGAAACATATACTGAGTGATCACTGTATGCTACATTCTTGCTGGATGTTGGGGACAGGAAAGATAAATTCAACATGGTTCCCGCCTTTAAGAAACTCACAATGTAGCAGGCAAATAGATATGAAATAAAAATAATATGAACATTTTTTGAGAAAATGCTGGACAAATTGTAATGAGTACACAAGGTAGGAAGAATCCACGGGGATCAGTGAAAATTTCATAGAAGACATGATATGGAGCTGTCCTGTCCCCAGACAAGGAGATGAAGGGCACTCCAACAAAGCGAAGAGCATGAACAAAACCATGGAAAAACAGCATGAGCAGTGTGTTTGAAAATGGAAGCAAGGTCCAATCAGGTAAAGCATAAAGTTTACAATGGAGAAATGGCAGATGGTAAGAAGCTAGACTTTCAGGCTTAAGAACATGTTAAAGAGTGAGGAAGGCCAGCAGGGATTCAGATTTTTGTTTTGGAAATCAAACTCTTGGGCGGTGAAGAGGATGGACTACTGTGAGAAAACCCAAGACTCAAAGAAATGAGGAGTTCGTGGCAGTAATAGTGGAAATGGAGATAAGGATATGGGTTCCAGCAATGTTTTTGAAATAGAATGACAGAATTTGGTCATCAAAAGGATAATAAGACTAGGGGAAAAGAATAAGCCAAGAACATATTAATCTGTTGATTAAATATTTATTATGCACCTGAAATGTGCTGGGCATTTTGCTAGACATTGGGTTTTTTGGGGTTAGTGAAACAAAATCCATGCAGTCATGGAGCTTAGAGTCTAATGCAGGAGACATAATTATCCCAAGTTCCTAGTTTAGTTTATAGACTGTATATTGAGGCTTTAGTGTATGTGAAAACATAGGAAGAGGTAAAGACTTAAGGACAATGGGATTTTGAGTTTGGTTTTAGACCTGGTAAGAATAAACTTTCATCAGGCCATAGAGCCTAGAAAAGAGAATGTGATTGATGTTGTATATTTGAGAGTCATGAGTTTAGATATTAAACTCATGGGATTAAGTTAAATTATCCAATTAGGTCAAAAAGAAGAGCGTAAAAGACAAAATCCCAAGGAATGACATGTGTGGATAGAAGAAAAGGAGTCTTACATAGGAGTCTTAATAATGTGGTCAGAGAATTAAGAGGAGGGCCTGGAGAAAAAGTTCTAAAAAGTAGCTACTGGTTAGATTTGTCACGTTTACCTAAAGCTTCCATTATCCTTGCTCCTGTATAGGAATGACCTTATTCATCATGAATCACACCAAGGCACAGGCTATTTCTTCTCCTCTAAGGGATTAAGAAGGATTCCTTTTTTTGACATCATCTTTTTGTCATATACTAGGACGGAAGTACACATTACTAAAAAAAAAATAAAAATTAAAAACTGTCTGGGAAATTCCAGATAACATGCCCAGAGTAGGTAGGTAGTTCTTATTTCATAGACAGTGGTAAAGTTTAATGGCACAAGATTTAGACCTGTGGAACTTCCTGGACTGGCTAAAGATTTTGATCCAAATTGACACCCAGGAATAGCTCATTTCTTTTATTCCAGATCTTCAGTAATTTCCCACTCAATACTCATTGTCCTAACCCAATTTGTTCTTGGGTTCTAATGGTGGGTAGAACATTCAAGAATCTGTATGTTTCCTCTTGTCAGTGGCTATTATACTTTGAAATTATCATGATATCTTTAAGTGTCATTCTTTGGGTGTTGCTGAAGTGCTCCACCAAGAGGATAAAAGGAAGATGGGCACATAGCCTGTTGTATTTAAAATATGATAGAAGTGCTTCAGAACAAAACAAACCAACCAGATGTTTTCCCTTTGACCTGTATATCATGACTACATTTCTGAATCCCAAAGAAGAGCATGGTTTGGAAGAGGACATTTGAGTCATTTTTCATTATGAGGCAGACTAAGAAATATAGGTTAGATACATAGGACATTTTTGAGGTTTACAGAGAGAGGAAATGCTATTATAATTAAGAGCACATACTATGATAATAAGATATGATATTTAAAATTGAGTTTGTCTTAGAAGATTTGGGCAGAATGGTGGTCAAGATATAGTAACCCTTGCTGTAATAACATTTCATGTGGGGAGGGAGGGGTAATTGCCTAACTCTGGAAATTCTCCCTGTTACTTTGGCAAAGTAGGAACTATTCCAGCTTGTAAAGTCATCTTTGTGTCAACTGAAACAAATTCTTATACTGATGGTCTAATAGTGAGCCTCCAGTGCCTCCTTTTCTTTATGGGATCCTAGTTCTTCAACTATGATAATATTAAGTAGGCAAAATCACCTCTCTTTGAAGTTTGAGATCATATGAATGGATTGGATGCACTTGGCATTGGGCCAAACAGGGTTACTTATCTGCAAATATGTGTGGCCACAGGCTATATTGTCTTGCTACCTGGTTCATTTCATTATGCTCGAGAAATAGTCAGAAGGCCGGGCTCATTTTAAATAATCATCTCTGTGTTTCTGTATGTGTGACAGTAGTCAAGGGATCAAGAAATCAGGTAAATGACCCTACCTGATTGCCAACAGAAAGTGGATAATAAAAGCAAATTTCCATCCCTTTGAAATTGAAGAAGGCATTTGTAGGAAAAAAGTTCTACTAGTTAAAAATAAGCACAGAAAGTACAGTACCTTGGGGGGTGTATGGTGGCTAATTTTATGTGTCCAGTTGGTTGGTCAAATGCTGTCCTGGGTGCTATGGAAGTGTTTCGTAGATGTGGCTAGCATCTACAATCAGTTGTCTGTAAGTAAAGGAGATTATACTTGATAATGTGGGTGGGTGTCATCCAATCCATTGGAGGTCTCAGAAAGCAAAAATCCCAGAGTTCTAAGGAGATTTCAGTATCACTCTTCTGGTGCCTACCCTACGAAATTTAGGCTTGCCAGTCCCCACAATCATGTGAGCCAATTCCTTAAAGTAAATCTCTATAAATGTTCAAATACACGAGTGTGTCTGTTGGTTTGGTTTCTCTAGAGAACCCTGACCAAGACAGGGTGCTATCCTAATCTTCTTTCCCTCACTTTCCCTTTCCAAGAAAACTCAATCTTTTGGAAGAACCTTTTTGTTATTGTTCAACTTGGTGCCGGTGATCCCTGAAGGTGGGCCACCTGCTGCTCCTAAAGTGGCAATGGCAATTCACGAGCAAAGATGGCAGCTTGTCACTGGATTGCGTCCATTCCTGTCTCAGGTGGGTAATGACTAAACCAGATGAACTGCATGTTGTGGGGAGGGAGTGAAGGGAATTTGGATGTGAGACTGTACAGGTACAAATCCTCCCCAACAATGCATTTAAACATGGAGATCTTTGTAATATGGGAGAAAATACTCAGTGTTTTCCAGTAACAAGAGAATTAGGATGTTTTTTAAAAAATGACGATTTTCCCGACTATTGTCAGAGACTTGTAAAAACAGTCCCAGTCTCTCTAAGGTCATCCATTTCCCCCCATTATTGCCACAGGGGTTTGCTGAAAGGATGCATTGAGAAAGCTGAAAGGATTTGGCCTCAAACTGTGTTTTTCTTTTCCCCCATGAAAAGTCCCACTGTTAACAATTCTCTGCACGGCACACGGAACTCTAGGACAGCACACCAGAGTCCGGTTTCAACTATTCTGTTTAATCAAGAATGAACCAAATGTCAGAGACTTAATGTTCTAGATCAACAATTTCCAGGATTGATACATCTTAATCAAGTAATTAGGTGACTTTTTCGGTGGTGTTTCCCACACCGGAGAGAGGAACAGATTTGCCGCTTTGCTCCAATGGCTGCTAGCAGCGGCGCGGGTTGTTAACAGAGACATTTACAGGGAACCACCAGTTGGCAGGTGCTAACATTTTGTTACTTGCTATTCCCACATGCTGAGGATTGTGGGAAGGCTGCCAAGCTTTCTGTCTCATGTAGCTCTTCAGTATAACAACAACAACAACAAAAGCCTTGAATTAAAAAAGGAAGAAAAAGGAGAAAAGTGAATAAAGGAAACAATGGCATGAAGTCCCCAGCTTCATATTTAACATGGATGAATGTGAGATTTTTTTAGTGGCTCTTCTCTCTCTCTCTCCCCCTCCCTTCATTCCTTTCCTCCTACCTCCCTCATCCTCCTTCTCGCTCCCTCTCTGTCTCTCCCTTTAAAAGCATTTGAAATCGATGCCAATCCTGCTCAAACTTTAAACTGCTTACAGACCACCTTGGGGTCTTGTTGAAATGCAGATGCTGATTCTGCAGGTTGGAGGAGGGGCCTGAGGTTCTCCATTTCTGACAAGCTCCTTGGACGGTAGTTTGACCAGCCAGGGCTCAGGGGTGGGAGAAGGAGCACACATGGCCAGGCCTGGCAACCATGGCTGCCGTTGCTTGGCAATCGAAGACTCCAAACTGACAACGATTGCCTTCTGCTCCCACCCCTACCAAAGACCCAGGGTTGGACCATTTTTATGGTATGATTCCGATCAGTAACCTCACCTGGATGGGAACAAAATGGTAGGAGTTGGAAGATTTGATCCTAGTCTCAGTTCTGTTCCCAAATAGTTTGTTTACCTGTACCAAAGGGGGTTCCATAGGATGTGCCTGGCAGTTCTTTCAGGGCTACCTTGATGAGATGCCAGGGCCCATCTACTGAAAGGGCTGTGAGGTCTGGGGTTGCGTTTGAACACAGGAACGTCTGAATTGGCCTTTGATTTCTTTGCCGTCCATAAAATACAGAATATGTAAAATCAGCTTCCAGAAAGCAATGAGCTTGTTTGCCAGGGGTTCTGTGGGAGGTAGGGAGGGAGACGAATAGGGTCAGTGGATGTTTTTAGGGCAGTGAAACGATTCTATATGAAACTGTAATGGAGGACATATGATACTCTGCATTTTTTCAAAACTCATTGAAATGTACAACACAGAGTGAACCCTGTTGTAAACCATCAACTTTAATAGTTACATATATCGATATTAGCTTTATCAATTGAAACAATGTACTGCATTAAAACAAGATGTTAACGGGAAACTCTGTGGTGGACAGGGGAGAGAGGGCATATGGGATTCTCTGTGCTTTCTGTGCAATCTTACTGTAAATTTAAAACTACTCTAAAAAATAAATCTATGAAAAGAAACAACAAAAAAGAATGAATGGGCTTTTCCCACTGTGTGTCCCTGACTGCATGCAACATTTGAGCCAAGGAAAGTGAGGGCAGACCGTGACAAATGCCAGGAGCTGGTGAACAAGAAGCCACTGCATATGAAGGCAGATTGATGAAGTTCCCAAAAGTTGAAAATAGGGCAAGATGGAAGGAGAGGGCCATGGTGGGGTGGTCTGATAACAGTCTAAGGTCCAGATTGAATGTGACATCAGCCAGCAAGTAGCTGGAGCTGAGCTCAAGGATGGAAGTTCTGTTTCCTAGGAAGGTTGATATGATAGCAGGGCTCCTCCTGGATGAATTGGGAAAAAGGCCAGGGATGGAGAAGTGGACAGGGCAGGCATCATAATTTATGGGACCCAAAGCAAAATGAAAATGCTCACCTGTACCTACGGGGGTTATATAGGATATGCTTGACAATTCTTTTAAGTGCTACCCTGATGAAATGTCAGAGCCTATTGAGAAGATTGTTTCAAAAACCTGTGTTCACAACGCTTTGTTCAAAAATCAGGGAAAAAAGTGTCATTAAAGGTACTAAAATATAAAGCTTTTTCTTTCTGTGATCTTTCTCAACTTGTGTTTTTTATTTGCTCTTTAATGTCACTTAAGTAAAGAAAGGCTAAAATTTTAAATCATTAACATGAATTTTGCCTTTTTTTATATATGTGCAAAGCCAGTTTTAAATGCAAGAATAAGAGCACCTGACTCATATCAGAATCACCAAAACAATATATGTTAAAATCCTACATGTATATGTATTTCATTCTTACCAGAGTGGAAAGAACATGCATTGTACAGTGAAAATATGCTACAAAACTGCCTCAACTGTTTTTATGTAACATCTTGATCCCCGCATATTCTTCCAAACCTCTTTACTTTTGGCTTACTGATGAATAAGGAAGAACTGAAAGGAAAAACAACAATGGGTCACTCCACTTTCCCCTTTCCTTTTCTGTAATCATTTTGCAGCATTAGTGGTTGGCTAGTGCAAGGAAGTAACACTAGTAAAAAAGGATACGATAGAGTTCCTTAGTCTTTTGTGTTTCTTAGAATACCATTGCCTTCTTTCTACATTTGAAACAGGTTCTGATTCAAATGGAAAAGTGTGGCTTCTTGGGGCTAACATTGTCCCCCACCATCACCCCCAAATTATGGGTTAAATAGTTTCTCTCCCCTTCTCCAAAAAAAAAAAGACATGTTGGAGTCCTAACCCCCATTGTCTCAGAACGTGACTTTATTAGAAATTGGGTCATCACAAATGGAATTAGTTGTGATAAGCTCATCCTGTAGTAGGCTGGGCCCTAAATTCAGCATAACTGGTATCCTCATGAAAAGAGAAGAGACAGATGCAGAGAGGAGATGGCTATATGAAGATGGGAGCAGAAATTGGAGTGCTGGATCTGCAAGCCAAGGAATGCCAAGTATAGCCAGAAACCACTAGGAGCTAGGTAGGAAGAGGCAAGGAAGCAAACTTGGTTTCTGGTGGAGCTTGGCCCTGCTGACACTTTGAGCTCAGACTTCTAGGCTCCAGAACTGTGAGACGGTACATTTCCATTGTCTTAACCAACAAGTTTGCAGTACTACATTATGGTAGCTCTAGGAAACTAAGACAAATACCATATGTGAGTAGGGATGAGAAGGGGCAGGGAAGTATGGGTACACATACTGTGCATGTCTCCTCTGCTCACGTACACAGTCCATTGTCCCAAAGGACTTCACTTACATAACACAAGTTCAAAGGTAAACTTATTAAACATTTCAAGACAGAGATGGGAGAACTATAAACCAAGCACAGGCTCTGCTCAGTTACACAGATCTCACATCCTTGAAGCCAACTCTGGATGTGGAGAGAGGAAAATGAATCAAAGCAGTGATTAGGGTGGGCCAAAGTGGCTCAGCAGGCAGAGTTCTTGCCTGCCATGCCAGTGATTCCCGGTGCCTGCCCATGCAAAAAAAAAAAAAAAAAAGAAAAAGGAGTAATTAGTCCAGAAAGTTAGGAAAAGAATCAGGTAGCCAGAACTGCACTATAGGATTATAATGTAAAGTGAGATTAGGCTAATTTAACGCTAAACTTCTGAGCTCAGAGAAATTCTATGAGATTAAGAAAAGGGATGATCTTGAAGTCAGGGGTTATTTAAGCTATAAGGTTTGGAAGTATGCAGCATAACTGGATAATTAGATGTATCTTGTCTGTGTATCTTACACCTCATGAAAGCATGTATGATGTTTCTCTTTCATTGTAGAATGAGAGTTTGTAAGGGACACTGATTTTACAGATGAAGAAACAGAGATCCAGCGGTAGTAAGCGATTTGTCCTTAGTTACAGAACTTGTTAGTAACAGAACCTAGAATTCAAGAATCCTAACCCAGCACACTTTTGAGGCCCCCATGCCAGTTCCTTATATTATAAAGAGGACAAGAAGTCTGTACTGATAAGGCTGAAATGTTTCTCATGGCTGTAAAAACAATGAGAAGAAAGTAAAGAGATAATACACTGTTTTATCATATTCTGATACTATAAAAACAGGCTTCTCTCTCCGTGACATTAGTGAAATAGTTTTGATGGGGTGTTTTCTCTATAAGAAGTCTACAGTACTGAATTGAATAGCAAAGGATCAGAGGTTGATTTATTCAGAAAGAGTGATTAATTATGTTTCTTGCCCAAGATATGAGTAAGTCAGAGTCATGAAGTCAAATGTTATGTAGGTGGTTGCAAACAGATTAATATGAAGTGAATGAATGAAGGCTTCAAATGGGCAATAAAGAATAACTGTAATGGCCTGTCAGTTTAAAATGCTGTCCTGTGAGCTGTCCCTAACACAGGGTCTGTAATTGTTCCCTAAAGTCCCCATGAGGGCACAGGAAAAAAAAATGGAAAAAGTAAAAATAGAGACTGTCATTCCACTTTTGCCAAATTTGAACCCAAATCTCACTAATGTTAAATAACTGTGACACTTAACAGAGGATGGAGTGGAATTCATTTTTTCTCTCTCTGTTGGAAACAGAGTGAACCTGCTAGCCTAAAGAGGTTAGACCACTGATGCAGAGGTCCCCCTGGGTTTGTGCCAACTGAAAGCAAATTGTTTGCTTCATGTGCATTTGAGCCAACCAAAGCACTCCTACCTGCCCCTCTATCCCACTGGTACTTCCCCTAGGATGTCGATTTTGATACTGAAACTCAGAGAACAACATGGGAGTATTAACTGTGATGCTTGGGAAAAAGAAATGGTTGTAGAACATTGTGTCCTGAGAGGTATGGTTCCAAGAAGTACAGAATGGTTGATTAGGATGTAGACAAAAAGAACATTGAGAGCAGAAAATTTGACAGTGTTAGTTTTTTTGCCATGTATACAATAGGTTCAGAATGTGAAATAAATAACAGAGAGAGGAGAATAATTTCAAACCACTTAGCGGAACAACATGAGGTGAATGCTTACTAGATTTTGGAACAGTGACCATGAATTTGTGTTTCAGGTACAAATTAGGAAAAGGATCTTTTTGACACCTAAGAAGACATTGAATGGGGTCAAGAGAAAGCTATAGACTACTTTTATTGAGAAATATTATTTCTGGCCATAAATCTCATTACAGGATGGGTGAACTGAAAATGTAAAATCCATTAAGATCAGCATATTAAAAAACATAGTGGTGCATGGGTGGTTCAGTGGTAGAATGCTCGCCTTCCACGCAGGAGACCCGGGTTTGATTCCCGGATCATGCACCAAAAACAAAAAAACATAGCAAAGAAAGAAAATGGAAACATCATTACAAAGAGTCAAAATAATGGCATATTTTTAAATATGATTTCCTATAGAAGCCCTATAGAACTTTGTCTAGTGATAGAGATGTTCTATATCTTGTTTGGATGGTGTTCTAGTTTGCAAACTGCCAGAATGTGATGTACCAGAAATGGAAAGACTTTTTTTTTTTTTTAAAAAAACTTAACAAAAGAACATTAAGATATCATTCCATTCTACATATACAATCAGTAATTCTTAATGTTATCACATAGTTGCATATTCATCATTTCTTAGAACATTTGCATCAATTTAGAAAAAGAAATAAAAAGACATCAGAAAAAGAAATAAAACGATATTAGAGAAAAAAAGATTATACATACCTGGAAAGACTTTTAAAAGGGGAATTTATTAAGTTGCAAGTTTACATGTTCTAAGGCTGTGAAAATGTCCAAATTAAAGCAAGGCTATAGAAGTGTCCAGTCTGAGGCATCCAGGGAAAGATACCTTGGTTTAAGAAGGCCGATGATGTTCAGGGTTTCTCTCTCAACTGGTTGCACATGGCAAACGTGGTAACGTCTGCTAGCTTTCTCTCTAGGCTTCTTGTTTCATGAAACTCCCTCAAGGGCATTTTCCTTCTTCATCTCCAAAGGTTTCTGGCTGTGTGGGCTCTGAAGCTTTTTCCAAAGTGGTTCCATCTTAAAGGGCTCCAGGAAGCAACCCCACCTTGAATGGGTAGAGACACATCTCTATGGAAACCATCTTATCAAAAGTTACCACCTACAGTTGGGTGGGTCATATTGCCATGGACACAGTCAAAAAGGTACCATTCAACAATATTGAATGAGGATTAAAGGACATGGTTTACACATGGTACACAACAAATTCAAACCAGCTTAGAAGGTGATAGCACATATGATACAATTGTCAAAACTCATCTGCTGGACACTTGAGATATGTGTATTTTATTTTAAAGTTGTATATCAAGTAAAAATTACTATAGGAGATGCATTCATAATAAAAATTAAATTTTCAAAAAGCAGGGCACTAAACTGCATTTTTATGACAACTTTCTCTCTCGGAACATATGTGCTTGTGTGGATATATGTAGATAAATGTATGTTCGTATCTGTATATGTGTGCATATAAATATGTGTGTATATATGTGTGTGTGTGTATATACATATGTCCATACTTGACGGCAAGCTCTTGAAATACTGAAATTATTGTTTACTGCCATACCAACTTTGTTAGTAAAGATGACTATAACAGATATTTTGCTTTTATCATTACTATCAAGCATTCTGAATTGAAAGTGATACTTGATAATATTGATATTAGTTTTCACCCAGCATTCCTTGATGAAGTTTTACTGTCATGAACAAATTAAGGAAACTGAGAAAGTGGAGATTACAGTGTCCAAAAAGAAGTTCATCTTACTCTAATGGGTAAGTCACTTATTTTAATACATGGCCGTTGCCTGTGCAAATGGCCTGAGTTAGTTTTCTACTTTTGCACCTATTTTTCCCCAAAACATGATTAAAAACCTAATAATCTAAACAAAAAAGAGGTGTTTTTTTCCTCTGAGAAGAATCTCAATAAATTATTCTTTTCTTACTAGTGAGCATTTGTTTTCATTTTACTTTTGTATTTTACATTTGAAAAAAAAGATGAGAGAGGGACCCTATGTGGGGAAAGGTAGGGAGGAAAATGGTGGAACACTGGTGAATATCTCTCCATTGAAAGAAATATCATACTTCAGAAATATGCTATTGCTTACAGCTAACATTTAACGAGTACCTAATCTGTGTTCAGCATGTCTTTTTTTTCCTGTTAAGTAGTTCATTCACTCCTAATAATAATCCTATGAAGTTCTTAACTATTTCAAATATCATAATGATTGTAGGCCATACCAGGAAAGGAGTTATTTATATAATTCTGGTTTTTCTTTTTTAGAGGAGAGAAATTTACTCCTGAAAGAGCAATAATCAGATATTAGTTATTCAGATATATTTCTTGACAGAGTCCTAAAAATAGTTGCCCTAAACGAATACAGAAAACCAGAACAAGAGACTACCCACATAACATTAACAGCAAAATGTTTTATTCCTTAATAATCCATTTTTGGTGGGAGGTTCTAGAATATATTGATCTTGTCAAGGGTGCAAATAAATATCATTCCATACCTAAACATGATGTGTGCACAGACTTTTAATTTATCTTCTTTATGTGTGTGTTATATGAATTTTACTCTGGGTGATTTTCACTCACTGCTTTTATATACAAACCAATCACTTTGCAAATCTATACAAATAGCTATTTCTTGTCCTGCTGACAATTGAAAATGGTGCGTTTGTAGTTTCCGGAGTGCTTATATTGTGAGAGTAATATCTGCATTTGATTGTCTGGGGGGCTTATTAGTAGAGTCAGAACATTCAGATTTGTTGTTAAAAATTTACATGGACTTTGGAATGATCCTGGTTGGGTAAAGGTGAATAAAAAAAATAAAAAAATAATAAATAAATAAATAAAAATAAATAATTTACATGGAGCAGCTACCCCTTCATTAGAGGTGGGTGGAAAAGGCAACACGGAGCCCTGATTTATCACACAGTAACCATTTTTGGAGCATCCCCAGAATTAAATTGGATGTTGCAGCACAGTCAGTCCTTACATCTTCACTCAGCTGGTGGTTATGGTGAAATGCAGCCAACTCTTGATTATGAATAGGCAAAAACCACAGATATTCTCATATCTCATATGAGTTAGTTCTTTCGAATTCTTTTTTTTATGTGCTTTAAAATATATGTATATTGCAGTGACATAAACACACCTCGAATTTTCAGTTGTGTTTCTAAGATGAGATTTGATCGAACAGTTCCCCTTTCAGTTGGAGGTGACTGATGCTTTTCTCCTTTTCTTTCAGCATAACTCTAAGATGGTTTTGTTTGCCTTCCACCTCGCATCTCTTTAGCCACTGCGCGATTACTAATGGAAGGCCATTATTATGATTGTTATCAAGATAGCATCACTTCAGAATACAGAGCACATACATCTTCCATGTGAACTGATGTGGCTTTCCAGAGGATTTTGTGATGTGTGCACAGACTTTTAATTTGTCCTCCTCATGTGTGTGTTATATGAATTTTACTCTGGGGTGATTTTCACTCACTCCTTTTATATACAAACCAATCACTTTGCAAATCTATTCAAACAGCTATCTCTTGCCCTGCGAACAATCGAAAATGGTGTATTTGTAGTTTAAAATAAGGATTTTCCAGAGTTCTTTTGAATTCTAATATCATTCACCCTTCTACTGGAACATTGAACAGATTTTATTGTCCATCCCTTCAATTGTTATCAGAGTGCAGTGCTAATGAGAAGAAAAATGGGTCAAATTTAGGAAAGAAAGGAAGAGGGCAAATAAATCCTGCCCATTCCTCAACATGGAGAATCAATCCATGGGTGTTTGAATTGAGTATGGATTAAGGACAGAACCTGGAAAAAAGAAAGCTGGTGTTTATGTTAAGATGGCAGAGGAAAGATGGGGCTAAGTGAACACTTAATCCTAAAGGGTACATCTGGACTCTGGGATTTTGCCTCTTTATCCTTTTGAGGAATTAGGCAAAGAAGAAATAGGGGTAGCATAGGAATAAAAAAAAAACAAAAACACATACCCAAACTGGGAACCTAATTGCACTTTGAAATAAAAACTTATTTTAGCTATTTTTCTTTTTATATCATGTACTTTATTCCTTCTGATGAAATCTAAGTAAGAAATGTACTTAAAATATATGAGTTCCTATTCATTAAATCTATAGATTCATGCACATTGAAAACTCATTTTTTCTAGATTGTAAAAAATGATCAATCTAACTTCTTTTATGCCTTATGTCTTAGAAATATCTCTAACTAACCTCTGTAGTTTTAAGTATGTGTCTACATTAAGAAAACTAATAATAAATGAAAGCTTCACATGAGTGGTGGTGTGCTTTTGTTTTTCTTGGTGATGTGCTTTTTCTGTAATTTGCCAGACAACTTTTCTGATAGGCAGTGTCAGTGTGCAGAAAATCAAAAAGACAAGTTTTTATGACCTTAAACTCATAGCATGCGGCCGCAGCCTTGTGTCAGGTCCTTGCTCTGAGACTTAGTGCCCAGAAATAAGATATCTCTTGAGAAATTGCAAGTAAAAGGGAATTAATCCTTAATCCTTGTACCTAAACCTTTTAGAAAAGTCATAGCCAGTGGTAGTGAACAGAAGCATCAGATTGTTCCAGGTCGAAAATGCAGATACGCTTATTTAAAGAGTTTGTAAAAATCAGAGGAGCACTGCATAGGCACAAGATTAAATCAAAAGAGATGAAGCAATCCACAAGGAATGAATGAATGAGATTCATTCAGTAGGAGAAATCAATGAGACAAGCAGCCCGATTGCACTTATATCTACTTT
The DNA here is from genome assembly GCA_004026745.1 of Myrmecophaga tridactyla. Lineage (NCBI taxonomy): Eukaryota > Metazoa > Chordata > Mammalia > Pilosa > Myrmecophagidae > Myrmecophaga > Myrmecophaga tridactyla. Next base: position 31,203 of record PVIY010004228.1, read on the forward strand.
GAAACTAAGAGATTAAAAATCATAACATTTTTTGCAGAATGAGAAACAGGAATGTGTAGGATAAAATGGATGGATATAGAAAGTTGTAGAAGTCTTGTTGAAAGTGAATTTTATTGGTTGTGATTAAGTTTAGCTAAGATTTTATAATTTTATAAGATTTTTAATAGTTTTCTTATCAGTTGTATTTTTCATACAAAACAAGAATTTGATTTTTACTCTGTTAAAATGACAATGTTTACTTGGATTATTTGTTTGTTCTTAGTGAAAAGCTATAAAAGGTTTTTAATTATTGGAGTAAACTGCTTAGATGACAGCAATTCTGTGTCTTATCAGATGAATATACTTATTGATATTTATGTTGACCATCTCCTTCCTTACTGTTTAAGACAGTGCCTCCTCACTTAAAAAAAATTGTCTTTTTAAAATCATGTTAACTCCTCTGTTTACGTTCAAACTTTTATGTCACCTTGATTAAATAAAGAACAACAAAAACAAAAAGAGACAGACCATTCTGTAAGTCACAATTCAATATATAGCATTCCAAAGTGGAAAAAAAAGTAACATTTTTGGGTTTTGATCACTTCACATCATTTTATCATTTCTATTTTATTTTGGTCAGGGGCAGCCTTTTGTATAGGTGTAGTCCCAGACTGGCTGGAAGAAAGGACATTATTTTGGACAAAAATTTATTATTCTCTGTAATTACTTGGGAGCTCATGAGATCCAACTCAAAGAGGCCTGCTCTTTCCATTACACCACAATGCTTTCTGACATATATGTCATATTTCTTCTTAGAACTCTCAAACCAACATGTTTGTCTTTTTTTATTTGCTTGTTTGTTTGCGGGAAAAAGAGAAAAAGAATATAAGAGCAACAGATTGAGAGTAAGGGGTACTAGCATAAGTCTAAGAATATAAAACAAGAGTCTGGGTATATTTCCCATATAATTTGTCCACCTTCTCTGGTTTTTAGGTGTAAGCTTTTAGTTGCACATTCTCCCTCATCTAGACTGCAGAAACTTCCTTCTGCTGCTCTTCTCTAACTGCTGTCTCTCTCTTTCCCAATTATGATGTTGCCACCAGTTTCTGCTTTTTTTTTTGCAGAGACAAGTTAAAAATAAATAACACTAATACTTCAAAAGTTCTCTGATTATATAGGCAGATGACTGACATACCCTCTTTTTTTTTTCCATCAATTATTTATCAGCTCACAAAGTGATCATACTGGGTGGGATTTGGATTAGATAGAAATTGATAGCTGGGGGAAGCAGATAACCTGAATACTAGACTGTATAGTAGCATTGGACCTTTAGGAAAGCTGGCACAATTTGAATTAAAAGGCCTCTAGCAAAAAGCAAGGAGATCATTGTAATGAAGATGAAACCTTGTGTTGAACTTCTGCGGCTCATTCTCTTCCCTCCTGAACAGTAGGAGATGGTAGATCCAAGCATTTGCTCCAAAGGAGTTATGTGAGCAGACCCCAATCACCTCTTGAGTTGTACTAATAATTGGGCAGAGTCTACAATCCTTGTACTGAATAAGGATTAACTGTCAATATATATTTTTTGCTGTACCAGCCACATTTCCATGCAGATTCTTGGAGTAGCTTTTTTTTTTTTTTTTTTTTTTTTTTTTTTTTTTTTTTTTTTTTTTTTTTTTTTGTAGAAGTGAAAAAAAAAAAAGCCATATGGAATGGCAAAATCAGAAAAAGGGCAGAAGGGTCTGCTAGGCTCTGAAATCCCAAGGAGAGAAAATAATGCAACTGTCTTAGTAAATGCTTGTTAACACTAATCATTGAAAGCACAGGTCCATAAAGATTAGTTTGGATTTGTTCTAAGCCTATCTCAGTAGCAGAGTCATTTGTACTGCCTGCCTGTGGGAACAGCTGCTATTTAGTTACTTGATTGGAGAGAATCACACCCTCTTTGCCCTCTCCGCCTGGGCTGGGAAAACTTCTCATCAGGGCATTGAAATCAGAGCCAGGTTCTTCCTATTTTATTTCCAGCCAATCTTCTGTCCAGCCAAGGTCTTTGAAACATGGCACGACTCTGAGAGGACCACTCACCTTTTGCCTAGAAATGTGAGTTGGCAGGTTGGCAGGGCCTCTGCCCGTCTTGAAATAGAAGTTTTCACCGCCACAAAGTGGGGAGATCTTCCACTTCGGGGCGTATCCTGACCCACTCAGTCAAACTCTCCAGATGTTCATGGTTTGCTGCTACATCTGTCCTGTCTCCCTGTTTTCTGGGAGCCCCAGGCAGCAATTTGAGTGAACCTGAAGCTCTGGGTTTGGTGTAGGATCTCCCAGGAAGGGCTGTCCTCATTGAAATGCTAGTTGGGTGCTGATGGAGTCAGAGGTCAAGGTGAGGGGGAGGGGTGGGGGGCAGAAATGCCTCCTCACAAAAGGGGCCGATTTCAAAGTGTAAAGTTGCTCTTTGGTGGGAGTGTTAATGCTGGGAGCTTGGCGATGACTCTCAACTCTTTCTGTGCTGTTAATCTACTTTCTAGATGTTTCAAGTTGAAGATTCCTAGATGTCAAAGGGTAACTGTTACAAAGACAACCAGAAACTAGCATGAACATCTCATCTCTCCTCTCTGGAACTTAAAACTTTGAAACTTGTTACATTAGGATAAATCATGCAGAAACACTCCAGCTGTTCATTACTTTGTGAAAGACAAATTCAGCATTCTCTTTTTTGTCTCCCCTTCTTTTTCAAAGACTAGCTCTAGCAGGATCTGTCTGGTAACAGGGACCTTATCTATCTATAATTTCCTCTACATTCTTTCCTTTTCTTCCTCCACTCCCCCTTTTCTTTTAAGGAATATTTTCTTTCCAACTGTGTTATTCGGTACAGTCAAGCCTCTAACACCCTTAGTAATCCAAAGAAAATTCAATGGGGAAAAGGGTTAAGTGTTAGTTTGTGGAACACAGCAGCTCAGTAGAAAGTACATAAGCTTTAAAATCAAAGCTTATGAACCAGTTCAAGCCTAGTTTGGTCCAAATCTGTGACCTTGAACGAGTTATTGATTTATTTTCTGAGTCTCATTGTATCCAAATATGAATGGGGGGGGCTTCATCATAATTCATTAAGGATGGTGACAATGAAATAAACCTATATGTACCAATAAGCCAACATATAATGTATAGAATATACAATATATTTGTCTCATAGTGAGAGATCAATACATTTCAGCCTCTCTCTCCCTTTTCACAGGAGATCACAGGATTCAGATTCTCAGGCATATCCCAGATCACAGGTTTTGACCTTTTTTATTCTTTTTGTTTTTAAGCAGCTGTATTTGTTCTTCAATGGCTATTTTGTTTAGATAATATTAACCAGAGATGAAAGCAGAGCTGTGTTGGGTTTGGTGAATGCAGCTTAGCCGCATCTGCCCCTCCAAGGCTACTTGTTTCCATTCCTGGGCAACTTCCAACTCTGAGAAATCTACCTTAGATCCTTCAATGTCATCCAGACCAGTGACTTTCACATTTCTTTGTGATAAACACTAAGAAATATTATATATTGTAACCCACAAACTTATGTGTGCATATACATAAGCAACTGAAGTATAACTTTAACCTAAAAATACTTACTTTGACTATGGATTTTTCTATTTTCTTTCTTTTTTTAATGTTCATCAGTGCCACTAACTTGATTTCATGACTAGTGATTTGAAACACAGTGATCTAGACCAAGAAAAAGAAATTGAAATCTAGCACTATTCCTTTTCTGTCTCCTATTTTTTATCTGATCATCCTAAAACAAATTCTTGGTGTTTTATTCCCTCTCTTATACATAACTATAGTCAGAGAAGGTTTTAAATGCACACTTGTTCTTTGTAATGGGCTGATTTCCTAACAAAGTTCGCAGTGCTGAACAGAACGCACTTAAGATGCTTGCGTGAAGATTACTATGCCGAGTTAGTACAACTCTGAACTTCCTACATGGACTCTGGCATGCCACCTAAGGTTATTAGTGGACCCCAGTCTTGTGAATAGATCAATGATGTCACAGGTCTGATCACATTTTCTTGAGAGAAACATTTAGCACTGTGAAGAACTTCATGCTTTCATTGATCCTCTATCCCGCCTGATTTGATGGCTAAAATAAGATGAATAGACTCAAATGAGTGCTGCTCTAGCTTCACACCAGCTTCTGGTAATTCCAGAGCCTCTTCCACTGCCCATTGACTGCTGGTTCTGTGCCAGTGTGGTACTCTTCCCCACTCCCCATTAAATTAAACTGGGTGGCAATGAGAATAATTTTTTTACTCCCAGGGAATTGGATAACACAACTCCAAGTCACATGCATGAAATATCATTGAAGAATCAGCTTATTTTAAAAAGCCACATGAATTTTGAATTCTACTCCATAGACAGCTTGAAGTGAATTATTGGTTTGGTAAATGGCTTAACTTTTTTGCTTTTGGTTTGTTTTGTTGAATTATGCTGTGGGTTTCCATGTTCCTGGTACATTGGTGAGCCCTCTCAGTGGACCATATACTCCAAGATGGGCAGCATGGGAAAGAACCTGGGCTTTTGACTCCTCTGATCTGGGTTCAAATCCCACCTCTACCATTCACCAGCTCCATGAACCACACAAGGGATTTCATTTCTCATTATTGAGTTTCCTCGTAACCAAAGGCTGATAGTAAAATGGCTGTGCATATCGAATGATATGATGAATGTATAGTGTTCAACATTTAATATGTCACCATTAAGTGTTAATACTTTCCTCTTTTTTCCTTTTTCTTAATGAAGTTGTTAGAGTGAGCAATGTAAAACACTGTCTGGCCTATATTTGTTTTCTAAAAATAAATCAGATTGTTAGATGTCCTGAACATAAACAGTAAACCGTTTTGATCATTTATAATCCATAGACCTTGTCAGTTCATAATATCATAAACTGTCATTTCCATGACTTTCCTGTATTAACATCAGGTTGTAACAAAAACTGACTCATGGGATGGAATTGACAGGCTCGTCATTGGTGATAAAATGCAGACTTCAAACACACAGTTAATTTTTCTGGGTAATAATTATTGGGTCAGATGATCCCTAAGAATAGATATGCTTAATTATTCAGATTTAATAATTATTACCCATCAAAATTCAAACTGTGTTTTTGGCACTTCCATCTCTACCTGTGATAGCATGTCAATTCCATCCTCTTTGAGGAGTCATCACCTTCTTTCATATCACAATGGTCTCTTGCTTGCAGAACCATTTAATTGCCTGCCTAATCAAAAAAGACTGCAGCGAGAAGGAAAATCGTATCTGTTTCTGCAGCTGGGTTAGCCCATCCAAAGTATCACTTTTATAAAGTAAGTTTCCATGAAAGTAAAATCTTTGATTCTTTTGTCAGTCAAACAGATCTCTATTGTGCTTCTGAGAATAATAAATAATTCAGGGTCAAAGATAGACTGAAAGGAAGAAGGCTTATTTTGGCCCTAGCTATATACATTTTCTCTTGCCACTTTCCATATTATAAAGGTCAGAGGACATGACCACAGCCTGTGCTCGCATGCAGATTTCTACAGATGCCACCTTGAAATTCTACTTTCTTCATTCTTTCCACCCTGTTTTCTAGATAAAGAAGAATCATTAAAAAGAGAAGCAAAAATTACTCATTATTTTAGGCCAATCTCCCTCCACCCCTCTTCTTTTAGTCTTCTCTAGATTTTTCTTATGGTCCATGCAATAGAGCATGTGTTAATTGTTATCATAGAATCAAAATGTGTTAGACTGGGAACCACTGATTAGTCAATATTGCCAACTCCTGTTAGAGAAGAAGAGCTAATGAAGAAAAACCAATGCCTTTTGGCACCAATATATGAGAATGTCCTTTGTGGCTATAGAAGAGATCCCAGACTATGGACACAAGCAGCGCCATTCAAGTATCTCTGAAGGCCAATAGTTGGGATAAGATGATGGAGTCTCAAGGAAAAGAATGATCTAGGAAATGTTTACCAAGAACATAGTCTACATGAAGTGAGTGAAATGAGTCAGTGTTTTAAGAACATTGTGCAACAGCAAGTATTTTGGTTTGCTAATGCTACCAGAATGCAATAGACCAGAAATGAGTTGGTTTTATGCTGGGGATTTTATTCACTTACAATTTACAGTTCTTACGCTGTGAAAATGTCCCAATTAAGGCATCCATAGGATGATACCTGGACTCTGAAGAAAGGCCACTAGCATCTGAGATGCCCCTTTCACATGGGAAGGCACCTGGCTGGCATCTGCTGGTCCTCCACTCCTGGATTCCATTGCTTTCAGCTTCTGATTCTTGTCGTTTTCTCTCTGAGCATCTGTGGGTCCTCTCTTAGCATCTCTGGGGCTATTCTCTCTTTGAGTTCTCTCCCCAGGTGTTTCTTTCGATCTTTCATCCTCTTATAGGATTCCTGTAAAGGACTAAGACCCACCTTGAATTGGGTGGGTGATACCTCCATGTAAACAACCTAATCAAACGGTCCCACCCACAATAGGTCTGCACCCACAGGAATGGATTAAAAGAAAATGGCCTTTTCTGGGGTACATAACAGCTCCAAACCACCACAGCAAATAACTACAAAAGGAACGTCTTATGCGTCCTCTCTCCTCACCTTAAACAGCATTCTGAGGTATACATCCTAAGTATCAATTTACAGATAAGCAAACTGAGACTCAGAGAGATTAAGTAACTTGTCTGACTATAATGAGGCAAGACCAGCTCTTAGTGTTCTGGAAAAAGTCTGCCTATTGAAATCAAGCCCAATTAAGATAATAAAGATAACACAACACAGACAGACATAGTTTTGGCACATTAGGATACTCAAAGTGTGAAAAACCGAACAGGAAATTTAGTTAATGAAAAAAATAGCGGCTGTAAAAATTAGATTCTTTTTCTTTTTATATTATATGTATACTATTGCCTGTCACATATTTTCTTCAAAAGTGTTCATAATGATTTGGGTAGGGTGAACCATCTTTGGATGTTATGCTTTTATTTTTAATGATATCCAGCTGCATATTCTTTGTTTTCAAATTCCTGACTTGATAAAGTGCCCTACTTCCTGATCTGAGCAAGGCACAAGGACAATCCATTCTTCTCCCTTTCATGATCTTTGCCAGTTTTCTCTAGTCCATCTCCTGTCACTTTCCTCAGGTGCATTGGGCACCATTTTTTCCCCAATGCACCAAGTAATCTCATAGTTATCTCTTGCTTTACTAAAAAGTACCTGGAACTTTATTACCGCCTTAGGAAAATGTCTGATCTGACCCAGTGCTTGAGCAGTTATGAGCATAGCTCTGGTTCTCACATTTTCCCTGTGGCTGGGAATTCCTTTGCTTAGTAATCTTCCCGGAGGAAGTATGGTTGTACTCATCAGCTTTGAAAATCCCACATGAGGTAAGTCGTCAGTATCACTTTGCAAAGAGAAAATGACAGTCTGGCTTGGAAGCTTAAATGTTTTAAATAAGTCTCAGTGGGAAAGCGTGCAGCCTGGCACACTTTGGTGAATAGATATTCCCCCTTACCTGTGGCTAAGTATTCTGCTTATCATTTTCCTTGCCATCAGCTGCTTTTCCCTGCTGGATTCTTTTCTGCGCAGGATAGCTGAAAAAACAGACCAGTTTTTAGTTTTCTCTCTCCTTTTGAAACCAGTAGAGAAACTCCTCCTTATTTTTATGATTTTTTACAGTGAGTTCATACAACAAAATCAAGTCACAGAAACAAACTGCTACAAGCATTGAGACAATTACAAAGGTCTCAGAAATCCCTAAACAGAAAATGTGAATTGTTCCTTGGTCTTTATTGAAATATCCATGGCTCCAAGCTTGACTTTCTCACAAGCTTGTCTCTGACGACCTCTTCAATATTTCAATAACGTTCTTGTGTCAGTTTGGGTCCTCTAGGAGATACTACATCAGAGGTAGTAGTCCAAGACACTTATGGAGGGAAATGGCTGTAAAGGGCAGACAGAGCAGGGGTAAGAGGGAGGGGTTTCAGACCACGTTGTAGGTGGGAAGGGAGAGCGGGAAGGATGAGGGTTGGGCTGCAGTGGAGGGCCCCAAAAGCATCAGTGGGTCTCATCCCCCCACCCCATGCATGCTTAATCATTGGCTGGAAGCTGCCCGGGGAGAGCTTGGCCTCAGCGTGAACCCTGGGGCAATTCTGAAGGTGCAGCCACTGGAGGCTTTCCTCCAACTACACCCTTCACAAAGGGGTCTTTTCTTAAAAGGAAATCTGAGCAACTCACCTCCATGGCTAGCTCGGTCCAGCCCTGGGCACTGCTCAGATTCACTCTTCACACACGTTGAAGTAGCAGCTCCTCCCCATCTCCTGAGAGCTTCTTTTTCTAAAGGGGATTTTAGAAGAGGGAGGATGGTGGGACAAACTATAGCCCCCATAGCTGCAGTCAATCTCAAAACTGTCCTATCCTCATGCCATTATCCATTCTAAACAGCCTTCACCTCCAGCTATCACCTTTGCAGGGATTAGCGGCCGATCTGGTGATGTGACTCAAATCATGATACCTAAGGTGTCTCAGTTCCTTGCAAGCATACCATTTGGATGCAGATCTTCCATTCAACTATCATTGTCCCCAGTGAATTGCCAGGATTCCATGTTTTCCTCCCTGCCTCCACTGTAATGGCAGCTCCAGCTCCTGCTGAGGGTCATTACCCCTGCCAAGTGGTGACTCCTCTTCTCTCTTGCTGGTCCTTGTATATGATTTTAAAGTGCCCAGGCAGCAGCTATAGATGGCCATTCAGTAGAGCACCTGCTCTGTCCCCTGGCAAGAGTACATCTTCTAGGGGTCCAGATCCTTTAACCCTTAGGAACTTAGGATTGTAAGGGCAAGAAGACACAGTGTCCTCAATGGGGCATTGTGAGAGATGGTAAGTGGCCCTGCTCCACCCCTTGGATTCCAAACCATCTAATCTCCTCTTGATTAGTCCAAGCTCCTTAGACTACATTCTATTTACACTGACACTACTACAAGGTCTGGAGAATTCTCAGTGCCTTCAAGAACCTGCCTCCCAGTCTCTTAATGATTAAGACATTCTGTTATAATCCCTAAAGACTCCTTCAGGTCATCTTCTACCAATCTCCCTGAAGCTCTCTTAGGTTCCATCTCCTAGAAGCAGAGAGAGCTTGTCTTGAGTACTAGCTGTGTGATGTGATCCTCAGAAAAACAGTTTAACTTGCGTCACCCTAGACTTTCCCTTAGTAGACTGTGAATAATGGTCCCTAGCTCACAGAGTTTTTATGGGGATTTAATATAACATTTTGAAGTGCCTAGCCCAGTGCCTGACACAAAGCAACCATTTGAATCATAGTTACTTTTGGCCTCCCTTGCTCCCTTTACCTGAAGAACATTTCACATGTCTATTGCTAAGCCTTTTTTTCCAGGAAATCCAGCTTCCTCATCTACCTTTCTAAGACGATATCTAGAACCATCTGTTTTTACATCGTTCCTTTCAATAAATGCTAGCTAAACAATGTCTTCATGTTTAAAAGTTCACTTTCCCAGTTTAAGTGATTTCTACATGACTACTCTGCCCTTGAGAGAGAATTCTGGAGAGCAGCGCATTTTTATATCAGGGAAAGTTGATACCACCTTGCAGTAAAAGAGTAAGCCCATATGCTTTAGGTCAACTCTACCCACACCTCCACATTCTCTGAGATTTCTTACTTCAGTACACACATCCACCTGCCCAACTCCCACTCTGCTGAAAGAATGTAAAATGAAATATTAAAACATGTTAGACCTACTGAAATTATAATAGGCATGGTTGTTAAGGAAGAGCTTTGTTTTCCCTTACTTATTACTCCTCATGCTTACCACTCAAAATACACATGTTCTGGGCATATGCTGGCACAAACACACAGACATACAGACTTTTAAAGAGGCATGCTTTGCACTCCTTGACATCTGCTTATGTTGGCTAAGCACACAACTCTTCTGTTTGTGTTTCTACATGATCAGAAAACACACTTGAATGTGTCAGAACTATTTGTGTGCCCCTTTATAATTGATGGAAATTGATGCTGGCACAACCAGGGACGCTGGCTGGAGTGAATTGACAGAGACTAGTTGGATGAGTCCATTAGTGTTGGGGTTGGCAGGTGGCATATAGACATGAGTGGCCTATAGACATATAAATAAAGTAATCCTTTCTCATGTTGATGCATTTCTCTTTTTTTTAAAATAGATTTTATTTATAGAGCAGTTTTATGTTTACAGAAAAAATTAGGCAGAAAGTACAGATACTTCCCATATGCTCCCTGCCCCCTCCACAAATTTCTCCTATTAGCAACATCTTAGATCAGTGTCCTGTGTTTGTTACAGTTGATTAACCATAACTGATACAAATATTTGTTAGTTTATTATAGGATTTACTCTCTGTTGTAAAGTTCTATAGGTTTTGACAAATACGTAATGTCATGTATCCATCACTACATATCATATAGAATAGTTTCATTGTCTGAAAAGTCCCCTGTGCTCCACCTATTCATCCCTTTCCCCTCTCCCTGAGCTCCTGATAACCACTGATCTTTTTTTTTTAAACTTTTTTTATTGTATAGTATAACATACCTACAAAGCAAAGAAATAAAGAAGCAATGGTTTTCAAAGCACTCTTCTAAAAGTGGTTACAGGATAGATCCCAGAGTTTGTCATGGGCTACCATATGATCCTCTCGTATTTTTCCTTCTAGCTGCTCCAGAGTATAGGAGGCTAGAGGGCTTCAATATTTTTTATCATCATGATCGACTTTTTTTCCTTCTTTTTTTTGTGAACAACAACATATGTACAAAAAAGCTATAAATTTCCAAGAACGGCACCACAATTAGTTGTAGAACATATTTCAGACTTTGACATGGGTTACAATTTCACAATTTTAGGTTTTTACTTCTAGTTGCTCTAAAATACTGGAGACTAAAAGAGATATCAATTTAATGATTCGGCATTCATATTCATTTGTTAAGTCCTATCTTCTATGTATAATTCCACCATCACCTTTGATCTTTCCATACCTCTCACTGGGGTTATTTGGGCTATGGCAATTCTAAATTTTTCATATTGGAAGGGTCTGTCATTAATATGGGGTAGAGAGATGGAACAATCTGATGTTCTGGAGAGGCTGGGCTAGGTTTCAGGACTTACCTGGACCATGGACCCATCTGGAGGTTGTAGATTTCTGGCAAGTTACTCTAGTGCCTGGAACCCTTGTGGAATCTTATAAATTGCCCTAGGTGTTTTTTAAGATTGGCTGGAATGGTCCTGGTTGGGAGTTGGCAGATTATGATAGGTAGCAAGGTCTACCTGAAGCTTGCGTAAGAGCAACCTCCAGAGTAGTCTCTCGACTCTGTTTGATCTCTCTGTGCCACTGATACTTTATTAATTACACTTCTTTTCCCCATTTGATCCAGATGAAATTGTTGATCCCATGGTGCCAGGTCTGGATTCATCCCTGGAAATCCTCTTCCACATCGCCAGGGAGACTTTCACCCCTGGATGTCATGTTCCACGTAGTGGGAAGGGCAATGATTTCACTTGCAGAGTTGGGCTTAGAGAGGCTGAGGCCATATCTGAGCAAAACAGAGGTCCTCCAGAAGTGACTCTTAGGCATGCCTGTAGGTAGTCTAAGCTTCCTCACTACCTACATAAGCTTCACAAGAGTAAGCCTCATGACTGAGGGCTTTTGGTGATTTAGGTGTCTCTAAAGTTTGACATAGTATCAGGGGATTCCCTGATGATAAGGTTTAATACTTACATAGTCTTTCTCCCCTCCCTCAGGGGACTTTGCAAATACTTTTTTATTTTCTTTACAAATACTTTTTGATTAGTATACTCTAGGATGTTTCCAGGCATTACAATTATCCATACAGGATTAAAGGACCTCTTTCTCATTCTGTGCTCTCTGTGTTTCAGTTGTTCAAATGAGCTATACAGATAGGATGAGTTAGATTATGCACTACAGAAAATTTCAGTTCCAGATCAAATAAACTTTTCTTCCATTGGTCTCAAAGAGTATGTGTGGTTCTAAAATATAGACACTGTCTTCCTTACCCCTATATTTTAAATTACTTTAACCCCAACCTGTTTGGCTTCATTCTTATCTCTAAATATCAGCTTTTATATATATATAAAACAGCCCCTCAAAATCCAGAAGTAATAATCACTACTCCAGACTTAATGTGTCTGTTCTAAAATCTTACAATGTAGGCCCCTGTTTTATTATAAGCATTTTCTAAAGGTGACCACACCATTATTATTTTTTTGTGGTTGTTTCTGGCTTATTTTGTCTCACCAAATGCCCCACATATTCATTCACATTGTTGCATGCCTCACAACGTTGTTCCTTTTTGTAGCAGCACAGCCTTAGTTCATAAGTATGCACCATCGTTCACCATTCTACTTCTCCATCAGTGCATCCTTCAGCCACTTGCATTCATTGGGCACCATGCAGAGGGCCCAAAGTCCACAGTCCATCAACATTCTCAATTTTTGATAATTTCATTGCTCCCAAGAGACAGAAGACCAATAAACACCCTTGCCAGATAGACAATCTAAACCTCCTCTTAATTCTTGTCCATCCCCCCATTATTTACCTCTGCTATTACTGTGGTGGTGCTGATGGTTTCCTTTAGAACATAGCTCACAGCATGCAATAGCAGTTCTTCCCCTGTACCCTGGACTTAAACACTTTTTGTACAAGAATCATATCTTTGAAGTAATTCTTGAGAGAATTCATATTTCTAGTGTTAATCAGTGGGACACTTAGGTCTATACAACCCCTTTCAATCTTGTTCATCTACAATATGGCACTATTACTTACAGACCCACTAGAGAACTACCTTCACTCTTGTGTATTCCCTTACATTGGAGTTCATCCTCATTAGCTAATGGCTCACCCATCTCTAGCTTCTATGTATCTCTAAGTCCCCTATATTCTGTATTATAAGCCTCTGATTATACCTTTTTGCTGGTCATAAAAGTGGAATCATATAGTATCTATCCTTTTGTGTCTGGCTAACTTCACTCAGCATTATGTCCTCAAGGCTTATCCATCTTGTCATGTGGTTCAGGACGTCATTTTGTCTTACTGCTGCATAATATTCCATTGTATGTATATACCACATTTTGTTGATCTACTCGTCTGTTGATGGACATTTGGTTTATTTCTATCTTTGGGCGATTGTGAATAATGCTTCTACGAATATCAGTGTGCTAATTCTGTTTGTGTTGTTGCTTTCAGCTCTTCTGAGTATATACCAAGTAGTGCCATTACTGAGTCATAGGGCAACTAGATATTTAGTTTCCTAAGGAACCACCAAACAGTCTTCCATAGTGGCTGCACCATTATACATTTCCACCAGCAGTGCAGAAGTGTCCCAGTGTCTCCACATCCTCTCCAACATTTATAGTTTCCTGCTTGTTTAATAGCAGCCATTCTTATAGGTGTAAGGTGGTATCGAATTGTAGTCTTGATCTGCATTTCCCTATAGCCAATGAAAATGAGCATCTCTTCAAGTGCTTTTGAGCCATCTGTATTTGCTCTTCAGAAAAAGGCTATTCATATCTTTAGCCCATTTTATAATTGGGTTGTTTGTTCTTTTGTCGTTGAGCTGTAAGATTTCTTTGTATATACAGGAAATCAAACCTTTGTCTGATATATGATTTTCAAATATTTTCTCCCATTAAGTTGACTGCCTCTTCATCTTTTTGACAAAGTCTTTTGAAGTACAGAAACATTTGATTTTGAGGAGTTCCCATTTATCTTTTTTTTCTTTTGTTGCTTGTGCTTTGGGTGTGAAGTTTAGGAAGCTACCTCCTATTAGTAAGTCTTGAAGATGTTTCCCTACATTTTCTTCTAGAAGCTGTATGGTGCTAGTTCTTACATTTAGGTGTTTGATCCACTTTGAGTTAATTTTTGTGTAGGGTGTAAGATAGGGGTCCTCTCTCATTCTTTTGGCTATTGATGTCCAGTTCTTCCATGCCCAATTATTGAAAAGACTATTTTGTCCCAGTTCAGAGGACTTGGGGGCCTTGTCAAAAATCAGTTGACCATAGATTTGGTGGTCTATTTCTGCACTCTCTATTTGATTCCATTGGTCAATGCTTCTATTTTTGTGCCAGGACCATGCTGTTTTGACCACTGTGACTTTATGATAGGTTTTAAAGACAGGGAGTGTTAATCCTCCCACTTCGTTCCCCCTTTTTAGGATGTTTTTAGCTATGTGGGGTCTCTTTCCCTTCCAGATGACTTTGGTAATTAACTTTTCCAAATCTTCAAAGTAGGTTGTTGAAATTGATTGGTACTGTGTTGGATCTGTACATCAATTTGGGGTGAATTGACATCTTAACTATATTTAGCCTTCCTATCCATAAGCAGGGAATGTCCTTCCACCTATTTAGATCTCCTTTGATTTCTTTTAGCAATGTTATATAGTTTTCTGTGTACAAGTCCTTTATATCCCTAGTTAGGTTCATTCCTAAGTACTTGATTATTTTAGTTGCTATGTTGAATGGAATTTTTTTCTTAACTGACTCCTCAACTAGGTCATTGCTTGTGTATAGAAATGTTACTGATTTGTGCACATCAATTTTATATCCCACCACCTGGCTGAATTTGTTTATTAGCACAAATAACTTTGCTGTAGATTTCTCAAGATCTTCCAAGTATGGTATCATATCATCAGTAAATAATGAGAATTTTACTTCTTCCTTTCCAATTTGGATGCCTTCTATTTCTTTGTCCTGCCTGATTGCTCTAGCTAGAACTTCTAGCACAATGTTGAATAATAGTCATGACAGTGGGCATCCTTGTCTTGTACGTGATCTTAGGGGAAAGCTTTTAGTCTCTCTCCATTGAGTACAATGCTGGCTGTCGGTTTTTCATATATTTCCTTTATCATATTGAGATAGTTACCTTTGATTCCTATCTTCTGGAATGGTTTTATCAGAAAGGGATGCTGAATTTCGTCGAATACTTTTTCAACATCAACCGAGATGATCATGTGATTTTTTTCCCTTTCGATTTTGTTATGTGCTGTATTACATTAATTGATTTTCTTGCATTGAACTATCCTTGCGTTCCTGGTATAAACCCCACTTGGTCATACTGTATAATTCTTTTAATGTGCTGTTGCTTTCGATTTGCTAATATTTTATTGGGAATTTTTGCTCTTTGTTCATTAGGAACATTGGTCTGTAGTTTTCCTTTCTTATAGCAACTTTACCCGGCTTTGGTATTAGCTTCATAAAATGAGTTAGGTAGAGTTCCTTTTTCCCCAATTTTTTGGAACAATTTGAGCAGGATTGGTGCTCGTTCTTTGTGGAATGTTTGATAAAATTCCCCTGTGAAGCCATCTGGCCCTGGGATTTTCTTTGTAGGAAGATGTCTGATGACTGATTGACTCTCTTTACTTGTGATTGGTTTGTTGAGATCTTCTATTTCCTCCTGAGTCAGTGTAGCTTGTTGGTGTGTCTCCAAGGAATTTTTCCAGTTCATCTAAGTTGTCTAGTTTGTTGGTGTATAGTTGTTCATGGTATCCTCTTTTAATTTCTTTTATTTCTTCAGGGTCTGTGGTAATGCACCACTTTTTTTTTTCTTTTTCTTTTCTTTTTTTTTTTTTGGTGCACCGTTCCTGGAAGTACTGCAATACCAGGTCGATGCATGGAGTGGACGGAGTAAGCTCCCACTCCATCTCCTTGCTCCAAAAATCCATTTAATATATTGTCCTCGGATAGAGGATGTATCAGATAGTAAACTGATAAGAACAGATACTACACTTGATCTTAGCCAAAAGGCCAAGAAAATGCGCCACTTTTGATTTCTGATTTTGTTTATTTGCATCCTCTCTCTTTTTTTCATTGTCAGTCTTGCTAGTGGCCCATCAATTTCATTGATTTTCTTAAAGAACCAAGTTTTGGTTTTACTGATGCTTTCTATTGTTCTTTTGTTCTCTCATTCATTTATCTCTGCTTTAATCTTTATTAGTTCTCTTTTTCTATTTGCTTTGGGGTTAGTTTGCTGTTCTTTCTCAAGTTCCTCCAGGTTTGCTATTAAGTCTTCAATTTTTGCTCTTTCTTGTTTTTTAATATAGGCATTTTAAGGCCTTTTAAGTTTACCTCTCAGCACAGCCTTTGCTGCATCCCTTAAGTTCTGAGAAATTGTATTCTCATTTTCATTCATCTCCAGATAGCTGCTGATTTCTCTAGCAATTTCTTCTTTGACTCACTGGTTGTTTAAGACTGTGTTATTTAATCTCCATATATTTGTGAATGTTCTCATTCTTTGGTAGTTATTGAGATCCAGCTTCATCCCATTGTGATCAGAGAAAGTGCTTTGAATAATTTCAGTGTTTTTTAATTTATAAAGACCTGTTTCATGCCCCAGCATATGACCTATCCTGGAGAATGTTCTGTGAGCACTAGAGAATAATGTATAACCTTGTGCTTTGGGATGCAATGACCTATACATTCTATGCAATGACCTATATATGTTAGGTCTAATTCATTATTAAGTTATTTAACTTCTCTATTTCCTTGTTGATATTCTGTCTGGTTGTTCTATCTATTGAGAAGAGTTGTGTATTGAAGTCTCCTACTATTATCGTTGAAACATCTAATGCTCCCTTCAGTTTTGCCAATGTCTGTCTCATGTACTTTGGAGCACCTTGATTGGGAGCATAAACATTTATGATTGTTTTATCTTCTTGGTGAATTGACACTTTAATTAGTATATAGTGTCATTCTTTGTCTCTTATGATGTCTTTACATTTAAAGTCTATTTTGTCCGATATAGCTACTCCTGCTTTCTTTTGGTTACAACTTGAGTGGAAAATCTTTTTCCATCCTTTTACTTTCAACCTATTTGTATCCTTGTGTCTAAGATGAGTCTCTTGTAGCAGGATATAACTGGATTATGTTTCTTAAGCCTTTTTGTCAATCTGTATCTTTTAATTGGTAAGTTTGGTCTGTTAACATTCAAAGTTATTACTGAAAAGGCATTTCTTGATTCCACCATCTTATCTTTTTAAATTTTATTTGTCAGATGTATATATTCTTTTCCCTCTTACTCTTTGTATTCTTTAAATTGCCCTTAGTGGTACTCTTCAATTCTGTGCCCTCCTCCAGACCTCCCTGTCCTGTCTTTTTTTTCAGCTGGCAGAACTCCTTTTAGTGCTTCTTATAGGGCCAGTCTCTTGTTGACAAATTCTTTCAGGACTTCTTTGTCTGTGACAGCTTTAATCTCTCCCTCAATTTTAAAGGACAATTTGGCTGGGTACAGAATTCTTGGCTGGAAGACTTTCTCTTTCAGGATCTTGAATATATCATACCACTGCCTTCTCTCCTCCAGGATGCTAGTTGAGTAGTCTGAACTCAGTCTTATTTGATCTCCCTTGTGTGTAGTAGGTTGTTTTTCTCTTGCCACTTTCAGGGTTTTCTGCTACTCTTCAACATTTGACAGAATGATTAGTATGTCCCTTGGGGAAGGCCTATTTGAATTTATTCTGTTTGGAGTTCTGTGGGTTTCTTTGACTTACATATTTATGTCCTTTATGAGGGTTGGGAAGTTTTCCCCATTATATCCTCAACTGCTCTTCCTAGTCCTTTACTCCTCTCTTCTCCTTCTGGGTCACTGATGATTCTTATATTTGCATGCTTTGTTCAGTCTATCATTTCTCTGAGTTCCCATTCAGTTTTTTCCATCTTTTTTTCCATTCGCTGTTTGGAGTCTTCAAAGTCAATTATCCTGTCCTCTATATCACTTCTTTCTTCTGGCTTTTCTAATCTGGTGTTGTGTGCCTCTAGTATGTTTTGGTTTTTTTTTTTTTTTTTTTTTGGTCAACAGAGTCTAATCTCTGTGATTTCTGCTATTTTTCTGTTTATTCTTTCAAATTCCTCTTTGTGCTCTTCTACTGTCTTCTTGATCTCCTTTATGTCATTTCTATCCCGCTTATTTTATTAAGTAGAGTTGTATGAACATTTTTGATTAGTTGTCCCTCATGTGTGTCTCCTCAGGTGTTTTAATTTGGCAATTAGGCAGGGCTATATCTATCTGCATTGTGATATACTTAGTGATTTTCTGCTGTCTTTGTCGCATGTAGATATCTTGATTAATTTACTTTTGGAATTGATTTCTTTCAGTAGTCTAAAGCCTTGTGTTTGCAGGATGGTTGTACAGCAGGGAGCGGGGCACAGGGTGGAGCACTCAGTATGGTGATTTGTTTCAGGGCAGGTATGGGTGCAGGTTGGGGATGTTATGCCTGTGCTTGTGAGCATGGGTACCCAGCAGCCAGGGAGGATGTAGCTGTGTGGGTGCACCTGTCTGGGGGACATAACCCTGGTGTGTGCTGGTCTAAGGCACAGGGCCCTTTGTGCGCATACGTGAAGCTGTGGCAGCAGGTCAGCATTATGCCTTCATGGATTTTGGAGGTTGACGTGACCTGGCTGTGCAGGTCAGCACTTTCTCAGTGCTGTCAAGTGTGGCTGAGGGCCGTGCACATGCGCAGTTCTAAGACCGCTTTAACGTGCACTTCCCAGAGCTGAATGATGTAATTGGGGACGGCACGCATGCATGGTCCCGGAAGTGCCATAAATGGATGTGCTGAGCTCAGGGAGGGGGGTGAGGCTATGCAACACTATGTGCAGGGGAAGGGAGGTGGAGGTAACCTAGATATGGAGGTTAGTGCCCATAATCTTTTTGTGCTGGCTACAGCCTACAGGGAACAGGGAGGGGGAGCTAGAGCTCGGGAGGGGTGCAGGAGAGGTGGGTTGGACTGCACCTGGGGTGGGGATGGGGGGCAGGTACGTGCAGTGTGGGCTGGTGGGGTGGGGGTGCCTAGAGCGCAGGGAATGGGAGTGGGTGAGGGGAATCAGGTACGTGGGGTGTGGTACGTGTGAGTCGTCAGTCATGGGGCTGCACTGGTGAAGGTACACCCAAGAATGCAGCCTTGGCTTACTTCCTAGTCCTGTGTACCCATCCGTGCAGTTCCGCAGCCTCCCCTGCTCTGCGCCTCCATGCCAGGCTCCAGCCTTCTGCCTCTCAGTTCCTTGGCCTCTGCAACCAGGGCTGCTGCATGTGGTGCAGAAGGCTCTTCCATGTCAACTGCACTCCTGAATTGCTGCCTCAGTCACCCTCTTTTCCCTTCTCTAACTTTTCCATGGAGCAGAGCTAATCTCAAACCGTTCTAGTTGGCCATCTTCCCGGAAGTCTTTTTATAATCTCTATAGTTTTGCCTTTCCCAAAATATCATACAGTTGGAACCACACTGTATGTAGCTTCTTCAGACTGGCTTCTTTCACTAGCAGTATGCATTTAAGATTCCTCCCTGTCTTTTCATAGCTTGGTATCTCATTTCTTTTTATCACTGAATAGCGTTCCATTGTATGGATGTATCAAAGTTTGTTATCCATTCACTTATTGAAGGACATCTTGGTGGCTTCTGATTTTTGACAATTATGAATCAAACTGCTCTAAGTATTTGGGTGCAGGTTTTTGCATAGACACTGATTTTCAGTTCATGTATGTAGACACCTAGGAGGACTATTGCTGTACCAACAATGTATATTAACAGGAACTGTCATTCATTGCTGGTGTGACTGCAAAATGGTATAGCCATGTGCAAGAATCTGACAGCTTCTTACCATTTTTACTCCTTAATAGGATCAGCTTTCTATTCAAGACCCATGTAAATTAATAAAAATGAAGACTGATTTTTTTTTTGATTGTGGACAATTGGAGGCAAGAAAGTCAAGTCCAGAGGCAATTTCCCATAGGTTTCTCCCACTTTTCCTCCCTTTATGGAGTAGCGTGACTTCTCTGGTCATATTCATGGAGGAGAGTACATATAATCATGAATATTAGCTGGGTTATCATCAGCTTAAATTTTACATATTCTGATTTGAGTGCAATCTTAAATTTACAACTGTAATATGGCTTTCACACAGAGAGTGGCACAATTTTCTTCCATTTTCTTAATTGGCATGTTGAAATTCTATTCACAATCATCAGTCATTTATATATATATATTCAAAAATAGTGTTGTATTCTTTTCACAGTATTGCATTTTATGAGCAGGCTTAACCTCCATATTTTATTGCTAAGAGATTAACATTACTACTAGGAGTTTACAGCGTAAGCAATGGTTACTTATAAAACAGAAAAAATTAAACAACCTAAAACACATACGAACAACAACCTATCAACTTTTGAAGACAGGAAGGATGGCTGGAAGGTTACAGCTCCTGGCCAAATTAAACATGTTACCAGTGAATCCATTGCCTTTCACTCTGCAAATGACCATCTCCCAGTAGCTTGCACTATTCTGATCACCCTCACCTCTTCTCTCTAATTGGCTGCCCATGAAGCCCTCCTCATGGTCTGCCTTGTTAGCTCACTGGGAAAGAGTGGGACAGACACACATCAAAGGGTTGAATATGGACAAAGAATAAATGGTCATAACATCCTGCTGCACCCTGGTAATTGAAGAGTGGGAGAATGTGTGTATATGTGTGTATGTGCACCCAACAGCTGCTACATTGAGGACTGCCAAATGAAGAAAAAATAATCAAGTGGGAAAACAAGAGATACCATGGGACAAAAGCAACTGAGTGAATGAATGAATACTGGCAAAGAGTACACATTCCACAGAGTACCTTCCCAATCTTAGATGGAATCTCCTGCTCATGCTACCAAACACCTGTGCAATTAACTCCTGATCAGAATTATCAGTGGATTTGATCATTACTGTCCAGGGGCTCTGGGACTTTCATTTTTGCCTTCCCTTGAAAATGAAAGGTGTAATTGAGAATAAAAGTATTTGCAGTTGTAATTCCAATTTCCAAGTGGATTTGAAAGCCTGGAACAGTGTAAGGAAAATCACCTTTGGAGCAGAGAGACCTGGATTTGATCCCAGATCTGTTGATTCTTTGTGTCACCATAGGGAAAACTTTCAACCCTCCAATTAGCTGTTGGCTCAACCGTTAAATGGCGATAATAATACCTACATCACAGGATTTCCTAGGGATTAAATAAATTGATGAGGCAAGCACCTTGTAGAACCATGCCTGTTTCTTAGTACTATAGTTATTGCTATTTCTTTTTGCTGTGAGGACACATTTTGTAGGCACTGAAGAGTGGAGACGCCCTTTGACCTGACTTTGCACCTGACTTTAGCATGGCCCAACAACTGATAATGTCATTTCTGTTCCTCTGTTATAAGGAGGAGAGAAAGGAACTACTCCCCAGAGTGGAGCAGAAGCTCTGAGCATCAGGAAGAGAAGCATGTCATGTATACATAGGACAATCCATTAATGTGTGGTATATCTCTTGCTCCCAGTCACTCTGCTCGGGGGATTCTCTTTCTCTGACCCCTACCTTAATCACAAAAATGTGCTCTGGTTTTATAAAATAAGGTGTCATCCTTCTATAAAGAGGGCAGAAGTAATTACTACTGGCCTTTAACCCTACCAATAATTTTTAGTTTCCTCTTTGTAGTATAAGTTGTGAGCTACCCAGATTCTCCACTTAGTGATCAAGGCACTTGTTCTCTCAGCTGCTAGGATTGTTTGCCCCTAATGGCCCACAGATGAGTTTTTCCCTGGGGATTGCCCTCAGCAATCCTTCCCTCAGGGAAGGGAACTGACCCACCCCAAGTTGTGTCCCTCCATGGTGGTAGACTGCATCCAGTAACTCCTGGCAGGGGATAAAGACTTGGCCCTCTTGCCTCAATTTGGGACAAGTCTGAAAGGCCATCCCCAATGAAATCAGCTGATCCCTTTACTGCAAAAGCCCTGAAGTTTAGCTTCTCCCTCTCCCCAACCCTCCTTTCTTGAATCCTTCATAGGAGTTGTCCCTGAGAGCACTCCTGTGTCAGTTTTGATCTTCCAAGTAGCAGATGCCAAGCTGGAAATAGATATGTAAGTAGATATTGAGGAAAATGCGTGCAAAGAATAGAGGACAAAAGGAGTAGGGGTAAGCAGGAGATCTGGCACCAGTGAAAGGATAGAGGAAAGGAGAAAGAAGTAGGTAGGGAGAGCTTTGGACTGCAGTTACCTGAGAAAGTCTTGGCCAGGCTGATGCAGACTGGAATGCTTAGTAGTCTTAAGTTGGGCAGAAATATCCTGCCTCTAGAACCCCTGCTGAGGCCATTCATTGGCCTGGAGAAACTCCTGGAGACCTCGGCCTTAGGGTGAATGCTGTAACAATCTTAAGATGTGACATCTGGAGTCTTAGCCAGCTTCATTCCTTGCTTGTCCTGAGGGGACATCTGCGTGGTCCACTATCATCTTGAATGACTTCCCTCCATTACTTTTTTACAATGAAAATCTCCATCTCACCATCCATATTTCAGGAAACCTTACCTATGCGAGTTAGTGCCAGGAGATTTTGGAATTGGATTAAGCGTGAGCTGGCTGGCAAGAAAGGCCCCTCCCTGGTGGTAGGTGGACTGCTGATAGCCCCTGGCATATAGTAACTGTGCAATTGTTAAAATTTCAGTGATAATAAACCAGGATGGAATACTTAGAGAAGAGAATGCACTGGAAAGTGCAATATCTCAGGCATTTAAAAGGTTGAGGGCAGTAATATAAGGACAATGGAATCAAATGGCTGAAGCAATTTTTGCATTGGAGAAAGACAATAAAAATTGAAAGTGATTAATCACCAATTAAAGGTGAGGTGTGAAAGTCAGAGGATCTCTGGCAGCACCTAAAGTGACTCATCTCCTATAGCCAGAGGGCAGAAAAAGCCAAAGATCAGTCCCAAGGCATAATTATAAGGGTAAGAAAGGTCTAGAAAAGATTGAAATCTTATACTTGGAAAATCTGCCTTGCCAAGGTGTGGGCTTTTGGGAAAGAGTATATCCTGAAACATAAAAATCGATGCACTCAAAAATCTTAAAATTCCAGATACCTATGGGGCCTGCAGAAGTAGTCCCCTCCTTCTTATTAAAACAATGCAGATGCCTCTGCCTTGCAAGGCAACATTCACCTACTTTAGATCTATCCCCCGCCTCCCCTTATGACCAATAGACAACAAATAAAGGTGAAGACATTACATAACATGCTGGGGGTGAAGGGTCTGGTAAAGAAAGAGGGTCAGGACCTCGCCAACATATACTGGCATGTACTGAATCCTGAGGGTGCTAGAACAGGGAGTTGGAACATAAAATTAGATGATGGAAAGTTTATTAATATAGCAGCACTCTTCTGTGATGCAGAATATAATACCCTGGCAAGGACCCAAGAAACAGTGCTTCCATGCCAGTAGGATGTCTTGTAGAACTTGGAAAAAGCAAAGACCCACATTTAATGAAGAGGAATTCCAATGCTACTTTGGCAGTAGATAGAAGAAAAAGTCAAAAGATTCAAAACAGTAGGCATGCTAACGTGGAAGGCCAGGCAAGGCCAGGAAATCCATTAGTCAACCTTACCATTCACCAAAGTGATAAGAAACATGTTGGTGAAGGGATCACTGACTCGTTGAAATGCCAAGTAGTGAATATCTTCTATAGGCCAGGGCTGTTTCAAAACTTGCCTTCCTGATAATAAGGAAGATAAATAATGGAGCCATTATTTGGCAACATTCAACCATCAGAAAAAAAGGTGGGTTCAGTCATCTTAATGAGCAGCAGTTAGGGAATCTGAATCATGGTGAGGTATGGAGATTGTTAAGAGAACACACCATCCCAAAGGATAAGAACCGCATCTTAGTTCCTTGACCAGTGAGTTAAAGCTTTTGCAGTGGGGAAGGCCAAGTGGAAGACTCTGAGAATGACCCCCACCCTGATCAAGATCTTACATTTTGGGGCAGAGATACTGCCATTTTCAGATACCTAAAGGATGTGGGGTGGTGTTCTCTATCATATCCCTACTAATTCTTCAGTGTTAATGCAATGGACTCATTCATTGAGAAGCCATATTAACAGAATGTTGTGTTTCCATGGGCACAGCAGCATAGGCTTCCATTCAAGACTGAAGCAACTATTTCTGCTGCCAACTATTTAACCTACCAGCAACAGAAACCAATGCTTACCACAATCCCTTGAAGTGATCAACCAACCATTGAGTAACATTTGATTACTTTTGGACCCCTGCTACCTTGGAAGAGGCAGTCATACATCTTGTCTGAAATTGACATATTCTAGTCATGGGTTTACCTTTCCTGATTGCAGGGCTTCAGGCAGCACTACTATCTACAGACTTAAAGAATATTAGATCCACCAACCCAGGATAACATATAATGTCTCATTGGAACAAATCATCCATTTCATAAAAAGGGAGATATGGCAGTAGGCACATGGCCATAGGCTCTACTGGTCTTATAATAAACTGCAACATCCAGAAGCTGCTGGTCTGATAGAGTGATGGAACAGCTTTCTGAAGGGACAACTGAGGAGTTATCTGGGAGGTGGTGCCCTGCAAAGATGGAATATTATCGTTTAGGACACTATAAGCTCCCTAAATCAATAGCCCTTATAGGATGCTGTGTCCTCAATAAGCAGAATACCTATTGGAACCAAGAAGGGAAAGAAGTAGGAATGTGTTTGCTTGCCATCACTTCCAGGGACTGCTTAGGGACTTGTGTTCCCCATCACACATCTCTGAGATCTATAGGTTTAGACATGCTGGTTGCCAGAAGGGGGTTACTTCCTCCATGAGTCAAGGCAAGAGTCTCATTAAAGCTTAAGCTATGACTACTGGCTGGGCACTCCTGACTCTTTGTGCCAAGATATTAACCATCAAAGAAAAGAGTCCCCATCTTGTCAAGGATAATTGGCAAGGAACCTCAGAAAATAAAGGGCTCCAGCTATGAAATAGAGGAATGTAGGAATATGTTTGGCACCTAGGTGATTTACTCTTGCTCAGTTTCCATGGTAAAATTGTAGGTACAGAAATCATGCCCTTAGAAAGTTATAATAACCAGGGGTTTGGACCTTCCAGGGATGAGGGGTTGGGTCACTCCATGAGGAAATCTTGAGTACAAAGTAGAGGAGCATTCTGAGTTATATGGATGTAGAGGACCAGCTGCAGCAGTGGGGGCTGTAGTGTCCTCAAGACACAAGACCATCCAGAATCCTGAAGGAGTTGCTCCCATGGGATAAGCTTCTTATACAAAGCAAGTGGGTCTGAGTGACTCACTTTGTCACTGAGTGCAGTCAATCGTTGTGGATGCTGTGGTAAGCTGCTGAACCCTCTTTGGGATCAAGGCAGTCATTTTCCCAGCTGCCAGGAGTGTTGGTGGTTGGTAGATCACCAAGCCACTGTCTGGGAATTACCCTTGGCTGAAAGGAGTTTCCTGTAAAAACATAATGCCTGCATCCAATAACTAGGTGATGTGGGAGTACAAAGGTCTGACTCTTGCACCTCAATCTGGGAAAGTTTGCTATCTCAACTTCAGAGGACCCCATGGGATCAACTGAGACTTTCGGTTGCAGCTGCATAACAATTTGACATTTCCCTCTACCCATCTCTACTTCTTTCATTTTCCCACAGGTACAGGTCTGGATCACTCCTCAACAAACTTCCTGAACACAAATCTCTATCTCCAAGCCTGTTTTCTTGATAATCTAACCAAGAAAATCCCACTTTCTATTATTTTCTCTCCAGTTGCTTTTCAGCTCTGTCTTTTCTTGCATGTTTTGTTTCCCTCCTCTTAAAAGAGAGTGTTAAAGCCATTTATTTTCTTTTGTCCTAAGTACAGAATTATTAATACCCAGATATGTATTGGGGCAGTAAAGATGCCTTTGGACTAGGCCGGAGAGTAGGATCAAGTAACTAAGAAGTAACTAACTATTTATTTATTGTGGGAAGTCTGACTTTGCAAAATATTTTAGGGAATCATACCATTTGAAGGGCATTTCCAAGCAGAAATGAAACTTTGAAAGCTTCAGAATATATTCATCTGTGCTTTACACTCTTCTTTGAGCCCATCTGCCTACATGAGCCAGCCAGGCCGATGACTGACAAACGTCAGTGGGCACCAATTTGATTAGTGAGGTTAATGCTGTTGAGGGCTCAGAAGTATTCACAGTCTCTTTCATTATCTCTTTCCCTCTGTCATTAATTCTGCAACATCTCTATCAACAACAACAACAAAAATGTTTTTCTATCATTTTATGTGTCAGAGTAGAGTGAAAACAAAACTTAAGATCAGAAAACTTGGTTGTGTTCCAAGTTTTGCCATTAGTCAGTTCTCAAGGCTCTCCCAGCATCAACTTCCACATCGACAAAATAAGGGTGTGCTTATAACACTGGTTCTTTGAGAATCTGTTAAAAGCTATGGACTTAGTCTTGCCCCAGAAAAAATGGGCAGTCTCTATTTTATTCTTTTATACACAATTACCTTTTACATGATTATATCTAAAGTGACTCAAGTTCTGATGTCTATAACACCAAACCTTAAGGTCCTTGTTAATTACTTCTTTGGTTGATACCTGTCTCCACACTTGTCACCATTTAGTCAGCACTAATGGTTATGAGGGCAAAGAGTATTTATTGAATAAATGCCTGCTGAGGAACATGTGTTAGATTATGCTCTGGGCATATAATACTACACAAGGTAGGGTGTAATCAGTAAATAGGAGTACTTGATGTCATATGGAATAAGGACTTTATTCTAAGAATTATACCCTACTGTATTGTATGTGCTGGTGAAGAAGTCTATGGAAGGTTGTTGACCCTGCAATTGTTGTAGGGTACTGAAATTATTGTAGGTGGGCATGGCCAGCAGTTGGGATGAAAAGCGGGATAAGAAGCAGGGGAAAATGAGGATACATAGGAACTTGTAACGAAAAACTAGAATCCACGAGGAAAAGCTGAAACTTGTGAGAACAAACTGCCTCTCTCCATCTTCAAAATGAAAAGATGTGGATGACCCACAGAAGAAGCTGCTGGTCATTGCCATGATGCTGCCAAAGTGCCTGGCCTGGACTTGGAGAAGTGAAGGGAGAGAATTTGGCAGGGCCAGGAGGTGCTGTGGGCACAGCTGCTCCCCACCACAAGGTGAGCCAGAAGTCAGGGCCATGTGGGTGGCATGGCACAGCCAATGGCTGCTGCCTCATTTTTGCCTCCAAGTCTCAGGCAGTTTTCACTTGTGGCTAGCCATGAAAGGAAACCATAAGGGGAAGGGCATTCTGGGAATCACAGTTCCAGCTGAGCTAAGTTGAATAGTCCACATCTACCAGAAATACGACTAACACATTGCTCCTCTGTCAAGTCTGAAAAGATGAAGGGAATGAGTGAAAAGATGAAGGGAATGAGTTAAAAGAGGATTATTATAATAGAAGGCACAATCGGGAGCTCTATCTCTAGAGTAGATGGAGATATAGATGGTGTGCTTGTTTGGAACAGTTCTGTATCCCAGAAAATAACATGTTCTTTTAATCCATTCTTTTGAGTGCAGACCTGTTGTGGGTGGGACCTTTTGATTAGGTTGTTTCCATGGAGATGTGACCCACCCAATTCAAGGCAAGTCTTAATCCTTTACTAGAGTCCTTTAAGAAAGCTCATGGAGAGAGGGAGCTTAGAAAAAAAACACTTGGGAGAAGCAAGAAGGATGTACAGAAACTGAGAGAAGCTAAGGGATGAAAACCAGAGAAAAGGGAGAGAGCCATTGAAAACAGAACTGGTAGAGACGCACCAGCAGACATTACCATGTGCAATCCCATGTCACAGAAAGAACACCAATTCCAGCAGCCTTTCCTTTGAGAAGTATCTTCCTCTTGATACCTTAATTTGGACATTTTCATGGCCTTAGAACTGTAAATTTGTGACTTGATAAACACCCATTGAAAAAGCCAAAACATTTCTGGTATATTGCATTCTGTTAGATTTAGCAAACTGAAAAAGATGACATGGTCTAATCCCCTAGAGAGAAGTCGAGATTCCATAGAAGAGGAAACTCTAAGAGCAGTATAGGCAGGATGGAAATTGAGAGGTGGGAAATCAAGCGGTGAAAAGTCATGGCATTTTCAAAGAATCAGAAATGGTTAAACTAGAGCCTGGGGATAAAAATAGTGAGAAATAAAATTGGAGAAAATATATAAGGACAAAAAATGGAAGGTTGTGTAGACCATGCTAAGGTGCTAAGAACTTTGGACTTGATTCTGCTTCATGGTTGTATGTGCTTTTGATTTGAATTTTATATTAAATTTTATTTTAAACTATTTTAAGAGCTGTAATAAAAGAAGAAAACCCTCTCAGACATATAAAAAACCACATTTCAGCGCACCAGAGATGGCCAACACAATTAACTTGTGCTGCCAAGTTAACATCCTTTAGCACAGCTCTCAAAATAAAGTTTCTCCTGTCATTTCTATTTAATTGAAAAATATTGTGAGTGGTTTGTTAAATGCTGCTGGAATGCAACATAGCAGAAATGGAATGGCTTTTAAAAAGGGAATTTGTTAAGTTACTCTTAAGTTCACAGTTCCAAGGCCATTAAAATGTCCAAATGAAGCCAATTAGAAAAAGAAACCTTGACTCAAGAAAGGCCAATGTCTGTCACATGGGAAGGCACATGGCTGGCATCTGCTAGTCCTTGTCCCAGTTGCATTGGTTCCAGCTTCTAATTCCAGTGGTTTCTCTCTAAGCATCCGTGAGCCTTCACTTAGCTCCTCTGGGGCAAAACTCGGGGTTCAGGATTGCTTAGCCTCTCATGGGAAGGCACATGGCGATGACTACTAGTTTTCTCTCCCAGCTTCTTGTTTCATGGCTTCCCTGGAGGCATTTTCTTTTCACATCTCCAAATGTCTCTGTGTCAGCTCTGGAGCAACTGTTCTCCAAGCGTCTGAGTTTCCTCCAAAATGTTTCCCCTTTTAAAAGACTAATCAAGACCCACCTTGAATGAGTGGAGGCACATCTCCATCTAATCAAAGTTCGCACCCACAATTGGGCATGTCACAGCTCCATGGAGTAATCTAATCACAAGGTCATACCTACAATTGAGTATGGAAACAATCTATTGAAAGGTTTCCACCCTACAATATTCAATCAGGATTAAAGAGCATGGCTTTTCTAGGATGCACAACACTTACAAACCAGCACAATGAGATTGCAAAAGTAGCTAATAAAAAACCTGTTTCCAATTTCAAGTGTTTATCAGTATGCATTAGGATTTTATTTTTAAGTATTCTAAATTCTAAGCCAAGCACAGAAACAAAATTGGATACTGAGGCTGCTAAAATGTTATAAAATCCAATTTCAAATCTGGGTGAAAATTTTAATAATCTCATTGAATTCATTGATTGACTTTAAAATAAACAAGTTTGAACTCATCACCCCACTGTTCTGAAGGGGTTGAACCTGTGCCCCAGAGATTGCAGAGAGTCTGGGTGCCACCCTAATGCTTGAGGAAGGTGAACTCTAAAGCACAGCCATCACCCCAGTGCTTGGAGATTTTGTGACCCTCACCCCCTGTGTTTGGAAAGAGCAGGCTGCAGTGCAAACCCTGGGAAAGGATGAAGCACTTGCTCTGTCAAGCTCTGAGGACAAGGCATCTTTCTATAGATGACTCTCAGACCTTAAATCTAATCGGCGTTTAGGAACTGTTTGGGACTGGTGACCCTGCTTTGTTTCCAATCTCTCCCTATGGCAATGGGAATGTTTACTCTGTGACTGCCCCTCCTTTGTATACTGGAAGCAGATTATGTGTTCTGAGTCTCACGGGTTCACAGCTGGAGGGGAATTGTGCCCCAGGACAGACCACACCTGTAATTGATTTTGATGTAACTTTATACTTAATACTGTTACCAAAATGATTTAAGGCTTTTGAATATTGTGAAGGAATGAATGTAGTTTACATTTGGAAAAACATGTTGTTTGGGGATCCAGAGGGTGGAGTTTGATTGTTTGAAGCTGTATGTGCCCCAGAAAATATCATGTTCTTAAAAATAATATATTCCTGTGTGTGTGAATCTATTGTGGGTAGGATCTTTTGATTGGGTTGAGCGGAGGCCTGCCCCAGGTGGTCTTGATTGTTTTATTGGAACCCTTTATAGGAGATGAAATTCAGAGAAGCACACAGAGAGAAGCTCAGAGAGAAAAGCCAGAGAAGAGAGAGAAACCTCAGAAAGAGAAAAAGGCACTGAAGCCAGAAACTTGTAGACAACAAAACCTGGGAGAGAAAGGAGAGACCGGCAGACTGGCCATGTGCTTTGAGGATCGCAGTAGCCAATCTTCGGGCAGACACCATTACCTGTTGATGGCTTGATTTGGACATTTTCATGGCCTCAGAAACGTAAGTTTGTAAGTTAATAAATCCCTACTGTAGAATATGCCATTTCTGCTACATTCATTTTGGCAACTTTAGCAGACTAAAACAATTCTAATATGATACTAATTAGTTTCAACTGTGTCATACTTTGAGGTTCTTTTGTTTTCGAAAACGCATCCCACCACACAAAATAGAAATAATTTAGGTAACGGTGATACCATTAAAGAATTTTCACTTTGAAGAGATCAGGTTTACAGTGATGCCTAACAAGGGTCAGAAAGAGACAAGCCTAAGGCACAGTTATTGTCATCCAAGACTTTAGAAAGTAGCAGCAGAGATGAAAGGAAAGATGGCGGTCATCCAGGAGGCAGAGTTATAGGACTTAGAGGATGTTTAAATGCAGAGGGTGGAGGGACCGCGGATGGGGATTTCAGTGACTGGGTGGGTGGCGATGGCTTCTTCGTCTTTGACTTCCTCTACAACCCTAACTCAGTGGCTCTCAGGCAAAAAAAAAAAAAAAAGTTCAGCAAATATGTTTCAAAGTGTTAAAATACATGTCAAATAACAGGGCTCTGGTTGGTGGATGATTTCTTAGAAATATCTTTCAATACACTCATTTTATGATCCTACAGAATGTCTTTTTTTTTCTCTTAAGGTGTTTTTTAAAAAAATAAGAACGTAGCTGCTGATGTAGCTCCTGCCTTCCCCCATCCCCCCACCCTGTGATGGTTTCTTCTGAATCGAAGGTTACTTTCTATTATCTCACTTTTAAGAAATCCTTTTTGCTTTATAACTTGGGTAACATCTGGGTGGAAAAGTCCTCTTTTACCCTAAATATAGAATTTCTAATATTGCATTTGGAAGCCAATACAAATGCTTTAACCAGAGCTCCAAACAAACATCCTTGTACTCTTGTATGTATTAGAAATACATAGGAAAAGGTATATCTTCTGAAATAATTAGAGTCATAGGAAGTTGCAAAAAAAAAAGTGCAGGGAGGCCCTGTGCACCCTTCACCAGAAAATGTATTTTAAAAACCATCTAGGAATTAATTTCCTAGTGCTGAGGATATATATATATATACACACACACACACACACACATACACACACACACACATTATGACTGGGTAAGGCAGGGATATTAAGGCAGAACATAGCAATATTGACATGTTAATGACTCATTAGCTTTTCCCAAGAGCAGCTAAGTGTTGCTGTGTTTCTAAAGGTGTCCTGGTTGGACCAAAGTCAATGACAAAATCCTCACAAGTATGTGGAACTTGAGGTGGTAAACATATTTCTCTGCTATTTAATTAACTCCACAGAACATAAGGCAAGCAAAATCCATTTCTAAGGAAAAGCAGCAATCAGAGCTATTAGCGAACGTCATTTAAATGCACACATGCATGCACTCCCACACAAGCAAAACTAGTAGCTGACTGGATTTTAAAGCTGAAATACGCTCAACTTCTCTTGTGCATCGTGTTTCAAATTAACGTGGTCTTTTCATTGTAAAAACCAAGTATTGTAGATAAGAAGAATTCTCACCTGCCATGTGGGAGAACTGGGTTTGATTCCCAGCCCATGCACTTCCCAAACAAGCAAACAAACAAACAAAAGATAGGGCGGGCCATGGTGACTTAGTAGGCAGAGTTCTATCCTGCCATGCCGGAATCCCGGGTTTTTGCTTGCCCATGCAAAAAAAAAAAAAATCCACAAATGATGCTGCAATAAGGGAATACTCACACGGAAAAAGAATGAAATGTGACCCCTGCCGTACAGCATACAAAAAGGAAAAAAATATTATAGATAAGATTGATCACATTTTTGGCAAAATTCCTTTGAAACATGTGACTAATTCTGATACCTGATTTTTTTGTGCCAAATTTTCTCCTAACTACGAATAGCTCTTTTGTCACCATCTTTGGACCCTCACAGTATTTTTCAGTCGTCACTCTTCTCCTCCACCATTAACCAAAGGGATCACATAACCCACGCAAACGTAAGGTCTTCTCATCCCATGCATTTTCCAGGCCAGAGCGTAATTTTACCTTACATTTGTACAGCATTTTATAGGTCCAAACGCTTTCACGTCCATCATCTTATTTCATTTGACTAACAACCCTAGGGGGTAAATGTTATTTTTCTCTTTAACTGCATAGAAATTGGAGGCTCAAAATAATAGACAGATTTGCCCCAAACTAGGGCAAAGCAGGGTTTATATTAGATACCAGGGTTTCTACTTTTAGCTCTTGTGATTTTTCTTCTTTACCAGAAGTATCTATGCCATTTGTAACCTGAATAACCCCCAATTCTCCAGTTTTCTAGGACTACTCACAATATTTCAATAAAATGGTTTGATGCCCCATATCCCATACTCTAGGAAACTAAGAATTACCCAAATAGTTCCAAGACTGGATTAGGGCCTCCCCAAACCCATTTATTAGTTTTAAAAATTATTATCATGGTAAAACGTGTTTAACATTTACCATTTTAAACATTTTTAAGTGTACAATTGAGAGACATTAATTACATTTACCACATTGTGGCAAACTTCACCACTATTTCCACAGCCTTTTCACTACCCGCGACAGAAACTCTGTACCTATTGGGCAATAATTTCCCATTCCCACCTTTCTGCAGCCCCTGGTAACCTCTAATCTATTTTCTGTCTCTATGAATTTGCTTATCTTAGGTATTTCGTAGAAGTGGAATCATACCATACTTATCCTCTTTTTTTGTGATAAACACAAGCTGCTTATTTCATTCAACATGCTGTCTTCAAGATTCATCCACATTGTAGCATGAATCAAAAGTTCTTTCCTTTTACAGATGAACAGTATTCCATTGTGTGTTTGTACAACATTTTGCTATCCATTCATCTGTTGATGAGCCCTTGGGCTGTTTCCACCTTTAGGTTATTGTGAATACTGATACTATGAATATTGATATACAAGTATTTGTTTGAGCCCTCATCTTCAATTCTTCGGGGTACAGTTGCTGAGTCATATTGTGATTCTATGTTTATCTTTTTGAGGAGCCATCAAACTAGTTCCACAGTGGCTGTGCCATTTTACATTCCTGCCAGTAATGTACAACAGTTCCAATTTTTCCATGTCCTCACCAATATCTGTTATTTTCCATTTTTTAAATAATAGCCATCCTGCAGTGGGTGTGAAGTGGCATCTCATTATGGTCTGATTTGCATTTCCTAATGACTAATGTTGAGCATCTTTTCATGTGCAGATTGACCACTGCCTGTCTTCTTTGGAGAAATGTCTAAGTCATTTGCCCATTTTTTAAACTTGGGCTTTTTCTTTTTGTTGTTGAGTTGTAGACATTCCTCATATATTCTGGATATTAAACCCTTATCAGATATAGGAATTATAACTCTCTTTTTCCATATTACAGGTTGTCTTTTCACTTTCTTCATAATGCCCTTTGATGCACAAAAGTGTTTTAATTTTGATGAAGTCCAGTTCATCTATTCTTTTTCTTATTTTGTTCATACTTTTGGTGTCATATCTAAGAATCCCACTGCCAAGTCCAAGGTCGTGAGAGTTTGTCCCTATGTTTTCTTCTAAGGCATTTATGGTTTTACCTCTTATATTTAGGTCATTGATCCATTTTGAGTTAATTTTTGTATATGAAGTGAGATGGGGTCTAACTTTATTTCTTTTGCATGTGAGTGTCCATTTATCCCAGAACCATTTGTTGAAGAGCCTATTCTTTTCCCATTGAATGGACTTGGCATCCTTGTGTGTAAGGCTTTCTCTATCTAGCTCCAGTTTCCTTTCTCCACTACCTTCTCAATCTCTGCACTGCATTGTGTCTCTTCAAGTTCTCTTTCTGAACAGTATGGACATGTAATGTGAGTACAATTGACAGTTACCTCATCCATGTTTGAGCACAGACACTCATATGCATGCTGCTTTGTGCTGCTTCCTCTTTCTAGTGGGATGGCATGGCCACCATGAGACCTATGTTGAGAATGGTGGAGTGTCCTCATCCTGGTTTCATGAATAATCAAGTAGAGAAGAACCATGGCCTGACCTGGAATACTCTAGATCATTATTGGAGTGAGAAATAAACTCTATATTCTTTAAATCACTGAATTACTCCTGTCTCTTATCCTAACCAATTTAACCTCCCTAACCAAACACCCATTAAAGTGGCTTTCTAAGCAGAGGTAAATTTCCCTCCCTAAGAGGAATTATGGCTTTCCTCTAGCCCAACAAGTGTTTTAGATAATATTTTATGGTCCCATTACACTATGTTGGAAAAAAGCATGGGCTCTGGAGTCAGACAGACTTGGGTTCAAGTCTGGGTTAGACATTTTTAGTTCTGTGACAGTGAGAAAAGGGCCGAACCTCTGAGCAACACTTCCGTTATTACAAAAATAGGGTGAAATGTATACCTTGAAGTATTTTGTGAGAATTCAGTATGATAAAATATGTGAAATGTCATAGTGTGGGTTCCCTAAATGTCTCTGGCTCACCGTATGCAACCAATAAATATTATAGTTGTGACTCAAAGAGTACATGTTTTAGGTTTCCCTATGGTAAAAACAAACAAACACATATGTGAATTATGTTCCAAGAGGAGCAGAGTTAATCCTCAGAGAACCCAGCTCTAATGTGAGAAATGTGCTCACTTACATTACCTTGCTAATTTTCTACTAGGTTTTGGTCTCTTTAAAATTTTTTTTACCACTCCATACTTATTTCTAACCCATTTCTGCATAATGGCGTGTTCAATCTTTTACTATTCCAGGAACATTTGTTTCCAGCGCCAATACCTCTGATGCCTATAGTGAGCCCTCAAAAACTTTCACTGATTAAGTCTTATCTACTCATTTGGTAGTTGACAGATGACTGGACTTATTAGGGCCTTGATTTTCCAGACTTCAAAATGTTGGATGAGAATTTTGATGTGGGAGGGAAATTGAAGTCATTCGTGGAAAGATGGTACAAATGTGGAAGATGCAGTCATTATATGTCAAACCATTTAAGGCTATAATTCAGTTCCTTCAAAAGCATCTTTCCTTAAAGGGTTTTTAAAATATCTATTTTGTATTTAATAGTAGATACAAAAAAGCCTTAAGAATTAAATAACCATAGATAATCTCACCACCCAACATTACCATTTTGGTCTAATTTATTCCATTCCTTTCCAAATACGCCATTCACGCAGGCGCGTACACACACACACACGCACGCACACACACTGTTGTTTTGTTTTGTCTTTGTTTCTGCTCTTTTTCAAAATTGAGTTCATACTTCAGTTTGGTATTTTTCTTTTTTCACTGAATGTCACATAGTAAACATTTTCCCACTCAAGAATCATTTCTAAGGCCCAATTTGCATTTCTACTGTCATGCCAGAGTAGCCATTTAAATTTATAATGAGAGGCAGAAAAAGTTTTGAATTCCTAATTTGTGTGTGCGTGTCAGTCCCTCGCAATGTTGAGAGAAATGCTGTGTTTGTCAAAATTCTCCTGGCTCCCATCACCCGATCCTCACTTACTCTACAGAGCTAGCGGTGCTGTTGGCAGGGTGGGGAATCCACACTGTTCAGAGGTGTTCAGCCTCAGGGGTATTCTCTGGAATGGAAATAGGAAGTACTATAGTTCATTATCAGTGCTGAACAGATCTTCAACTTCCTTCCTCAAATACCCACATCTAACACATGAAACTCTTTTGTCTTTTACCCATGCTTTGAATTACCTTTCACTTTTCTTTCTGCTGTAGCTATTACAAAGTATGACTTTATATAAAAATATTAAGCTATTCTGAAGATAGCATTATCAAGAAACGGCAGGAACGCTGAGCTCTCATAATCTGGTTGCTGGGTATTCTGTGAAAAGAGGGGACATGAGTCAGTCCTCTGAAAATCCCAAACCTCAGATCGCAAGTCTTGGAACATTGTGGGTTTCAAGCTGAATGTGAACACATATGTCTTATGAAAGATGAGATTGTTGATTAATGCATTAACGCTGAAAGGTACAGGGTCAAGGTAGGAAACAGAGGGTTTTACCTTGTGCTCTACGGTTTATACCTACTTTCCCTCTCCATATCAGTTGTGCCAAGAACACTTAACAGATTCATAATGCTGAACTGGCACCAAGTTTGAAGGTGGGAGTATGGAGGGGAAGATAAAAACCAAGGGATTCCATTAGAAATTGCTTCTGCTATCTCATTAATCTCTTCCTGCAGATAATACATGCAAAACTCAGGCTACTGAGGTCTCCAAAGAATATAATTTTTGGGGGGGTTATAACAAATTAAAGAAATAAATTAAATCACCAGCCCAGCAAGGAAGTGCTTGAAACCCTAGGTTTGTAGTCTTTACTACTGTTCTGCAATTAAAATAACAGAGATCTTTTATTGAAATACATATATTTCATATATATGTGCATATGTACATACTGTTATGAATTGCAAATGTACTTTTCCATTTTGTTTTGTCATTAGGCTCAGAGTACTCCAAGAGTCCCTTCTATGACCCTAATGCCAAAACTTGTACCTGCTACTCACTAATTCTAAATAGAGAAAAGCAAGATTTAGAATAGAATGGAAGTAGAGATGTGGTGCTCTTTTACATGGAAATAGAGATGGACATTCCATCTTTGGTTTTTTTGTATTTGCTTACATAGGATGCATGCCTGTTTTTACGCAAAAATTGCCTGGGTTCAGACACATAGAGATGAATATAACAGTTGTGGGCTGGGGGTTTGGGACTCTCAGTGAAGAAGATGGGTTGTTCCAGTGGAAAGGATGCTACATCTGCCAATATCCAGGCTATTACATGGTGCCATGTTTGACCTGCCGAGTGACCCTCTTAGCCTCCCAGCAACACATCTGTGGAATGTTCTTTCCTTGTCGGTAACATTGAGGGCCTCTATTTAGTTCTATAATTATTTAACATTAATAACCAGAATTGTCATCCAGGCTTTTCTAAATCCCATCACTGTTTCTCTTACTCACTCCTAAGAGGAAATTTTTAGGCAATAAAATTGTGAAACATGGGAAAGGTTTTATGAAGAGAAGTTGTGTGCGCTCATTCTTCTCTATGCTTATGTTGGTGTGTTGGTCTGCGTAATTTTCTGCTTTGAACAAAGAAAAATTCCAAGGATCTTTTGGAGATTTCAAATGCTTACTTATTCAGAAATTCTCCAATGTGCACTTAAGTCATCTTAATCTTCTAGAATACATAATGTGATGCAGTTTTAAACCATGCCATCCTTTTCTTCATATTAGGATAGATGTACTCTTTGAACTTCACTTTCTAGTGTGCTAGAATGTGTCATTTTTCTTTTTAAATTAAGTAATAAAAACGACTGTCATGGGTTGGGTAGCAATTGGGGAATCATACAAGAAAGAGGACTGGTCTGGAGAAGAGGAGATATGGTTCTACCCTTGAATCTGATCCTAGAAAATATTCCTTGATACCTATTAGCCTTGCTAATTTTCTTCTGTAAAATTAAAGGGTTGGAGCACACTAAGTATTATCTTAAAAGTGCCTTATTTAGACATCTTGCAAGCATATCTAATCTGTCCTTTTTCAATAAATGTGCTTCACCACACCTGCTCATGTCATCATTCTGTATCTTAACCATACACAGTGATACCCTAAAGGTATTATTGAGTGACTATGATGTGACTATTTTCTCCATGATTAGAGAAACAAGAGAAGTGATCCATGGTTCACCAAACATATGCCAATAAGCAATATAAAGCAAATAAAAGTGGTATAGAATAGCAATAATATAAGGTTTAGGGTAAGAAAAACAAACAAGCAAACCTGGATTTGAATCTTACTCTGTTCCTTATTAGCTATTGATATCTGGGCAAACCACTTTACCTTGTGCCTCAGTCTCCTTAGCTGTAAAATGGAGATAATAATTAAAGTGAGGATTACATTGGATAGCATATGTAGAGTACCTAATAAATAGTTCTCAGGAAATTTCCAGACTAACCAAGAACTTTCAATGCTGTAGATGTGTGGAGTGCCGAAGCCTTTCAGAGTTGGAGAAGAAAAATTATCCCATGGCCTTGGTCTCTTTGAGATTCCAGAAGAGAGCCCAGTTACATTGTCTATAGTATTTCAGTTCTTTTTGTTCAGCGTAATCTGTTTTCTGAGCCAGATAATGATAGAAAACTAGAAGCCCATGTTCTCTGGGGCAGAGTGCCAAATGGTTACTTGGCATTTTCAGAAACAGGCAGATAACTGTGAGTATGAAAATTACTTGTACTCCCTAATTTCTGCCCATGCATATATAAAACAAAATGAGCTAAATTTTCACTGTGGCTTGTATGAGGTGATGTGGTAAACTTCCTTCTCATATTAATATCCTTCCTTCCTCAACAGTTAAGTTTCTTATGCTATGAACTCTATATGGGAAGAGGCTACATCTTATTCTTCTTGCACAATGGGAGCACCTAATAAAACTCAATAAATACTTATAACAGTCCTAGACTCTCAGAACTAAAGACATCTTGTCTTCTACCCAAGTAATTAAAAATCTCACTCCATAGCTTCTCTGATGGATTGGTTTATTAGAAAAATGAAAGTGTCCTACAGGTCATGTTGGGTTGCCCTGGTTATAGGAAAGTACTCTCCCATGTTGAACCAAATGTTTATCCCAATGTAATTATCATCCAATGTAATTACTTAGCATCCTTGAAGAAAAACACTTGGTGACTAAGGTCATCAAGAAAGGGATCAATAGAGGTCAAGGTCAATAGGGAATGTTACCACATGAATAATCCTGTCCTTAGCCCTGGATTGGACCCTGAGTTACTGGTACCATCTTCAGGGGAACAAGTTCTGTAATACCATGCTTGTCTCTCATGTCTAAATTTGGCTACCTGGAGTGGTTTATTAGAAATGATTCTAGCTGTGGTTACTGTATTGGATTTTTTTTTTTTTTTAGCAATACTTGACTAGAGGAATTTTCATCTCTCAGATCTTGTCTTGTATCATTAAAGTGTGGGTTTGGCTGCAGTAACAATACCCTAAGAGGCTTAATCCATAGAAGGTGATCCATAGCATCATCTTTAGTGGGCTGGATTTTGTATCATCAATCATGGGGGCTACTAAGTCAAGGAAGTAAGAAGTGGGAAGGTAGGGTTGCATGCCTTATCTGTTCTTTTATCAAGTTAGTAAAGTTTACACCTAATATATGATATTAGGTATGGAATACAACACAAAGACCCTCAAATAGATAAAAGGCAGAATTCTTTATTATTTATAGCTCCAAGTGAGAGACAGGTGTGTGCAAGGGGTTATATCCAGGGAAACAGTGATGGTAAACTAGAAACATCGGAGGTGGCGTCTGTGTGGCAAGTGGAGTTGGGTAAGCGATGTTGCACAGGCTTCCTGTGGATCGAGTATTGTGAATAATTCCATGGGTCCAAGGAAAAAGAAGTTATCACTGGATGCTTGGCATCTGGGTCCTTTGGCAGATGGGCATATGTGTTGTAACCCAGGAATATTAAAGCATTACAAAAGAAGTGACTGGGGCATGGGCTGAACAAACTGCCTATGAAGGGGAACTGAGAGTTTTTTAACCATGAGTGTAAAACTATGTCAAGGCAGCACTTACAAAATATTATATTACAGCAAAGAGACATGAAACTTAATATTTAAAATATTCAGTATCCTAAGTGGAGGGAGGTTAAGAAGAATGGGTTTAGAGTGGGTTTTGAGTTATTGAGTTTGCCATATATCTCTATCACTAATCACATCATTTAACTATGCTCCCTTTCATTCCTGGCTTGCATACCACTTACAGTTTGTGCATGCTATAGTTTTGGCTTCTTAACACTCTTTGTATGTGGTTCTGTTGTATTACCAATTGATTATATCTCTAAGCCATGCCTTCACGAGCCAGTAATAAGTTTAATAATATCCTAAAAGTGTGTAATATTTCAAAAATTTCCAAAGTCTTCCAGTCTCGTGCAATTATTTGCTTTTCTGCAGGGCAAGGATTTTTACTTCCACTTTACAAATAATTTTTGTTTGTTTTTTTTACCATATTATCATTCCATTCTTGGTATATAATCAATAACTCACAGTATCATCACATAGTTGTATATTCATCACCATGATCATTTTTTAGAATGTTTGCATCAATTCAGAAAAAGAAATAAAAAATAAAAAAGGAAAAAACTCATACATACCATAACCCTTACCCCTCCCTCTCATTGATTGCTAGTATTTTCATCTACCCAGTATATTTTAGCCTTTGTTTCCCCTATTATTTCTATACCCTTTATTATTCCCTTTCATTGATCACTAGCATTTCAATCTACTAAATTTCTTTTAACATTTGTTCCCCCTATTATTTATTTTTAATCTATATTTTACAGAGAATTTGAGACTCGGAGCTTAAGACTAAGTTGGGCATGATTTATATCCAATCCTGGAATTTGTATATTCTGACTCCTAAACTAGTGCTTTCTCAATGATTCGATGTTATAAGTCATATAAATGTATATACATACACACAAATATACTCACACATACATATAAACACATGTATTTTTGACCTAGCAAAGCTAAATATACTTACAATGCTATTGTGCAAATACATATAACTATATATGATTGATCTAAAAATATAAATTTAAAAAATTTTATTGCTATTTACATTCTTTTGTTAATTAGTCATTGTCATCATACTTTTCCTTAATTCTTTAAATACAGTTTCCTTTAATTCTGTGGACATATTTTTAATAGCTTGTTTTTCTGCTAAGTCCAACATTAAGTCCTCTCAGAGATAAGTTCTCATGACTGCCTTTCTTCCCTATGTATGAGTTGTATCTTATAATCTTTTGTTGAAACTGGACATTTTTTGATAATATATTAGAATCTTGGACTTCTCAGTTCTGGGGTTTATTTTATTTTTTGCTAGTTAATTTATTTGCATGGTGAATTGCCTAGACTCACTCTATAGAATTTCTCTCCCTATGGAATACAACTACTTATGTGTCTGCTCAGTTTTTTTTTTTTTTTTTTTTTAAACCATTGTTTTTGTTTTAAGCCTGGCTTTTTAGTGGTTGTCCCTGGTTTGTATAACAGTGATCAAGTAATGATTGGTCAATAAGTCTTCCTCTACCTTTGTCAATGGATCTGTGCATGGGTTGGGAAACATAATAAATGTTAATCGCAGTTTATGATGAACTATTTTTCCCCAGATTTTACTTTCTGCTGGACTTCCTCATGCTTCTTGCACAGGTACATAAATTCTCACATTGAGTTAGAGACATGGAGATAGATAGGGCCCTCTCCATGACTGTTAACATAGTCATGTACAATGCATGCTTTTCCAGACTATCAGGGGTAACTCTCCTTTAATTATCTGCCATGAGATCTCTATTGCTTTGACAGTGCCCCTGCGCTTCATTCCAGGTCCATCCTTCTGGCAACAAATCTGCTGGTTTCCATGACTAGCCCTAGTTTGGTAGGGCTATTTCTCTGGTGGAAATGGGGGACTAGAGTAGCCTCAAGCAAAATTGCCCCAGAGCCCCATGGTTCTTACCCAAGCTCAGTAATTCCTCTTGAAATAAATACTTCTAAATATATTGTATGTCCATTTCCAGAATCCTAAATGGTTGCTTTTGACCAGTTGTCCAGTTGTACTCTTTTGGAGAGAGGATTTGCTGAGCTTCTTGTCTCACCATATCATACATCCCTGCGAGACGATGTTTAAACTGAATTTTAAAAGGCCATTGGATACTACCTCAGCAGAGTCCTGGGTTCAATACCACTCTTGGCAGAAGGAAAATTATGTGCTAAGGTATGGAAGGATAAGAAATAATGGCGAGTGTAAGATCAGTAAGTTATTCAAAATACTTAAAGAATGTATATGTATGTGCGCGCATGTGTGTGTGTGGGTGTTGGGGATAGGAAGTGAGAAATGGGAATATATAAGGCTAAAGTAGAAGGAGAACCTGGTTCATAAAGAAGTTTGTAGACCATGCTAATAAACTTAGATTACTAAATTTTATTCTAATAATTGGAATAGTAAAAATCTAGTTAAAAAAACATAATTTATTCTAGTAACTGAGTAATTATTTGAATAACTTCACATCTTAGTAAGATCATTGTGGCAGACTTATGGAGAGTGGATTGGCAGATGTCTGGATTCAAGTTAGTGAGACCACTAAAGAAATCTATTTTAGAACAAAAAAAGATGCTCACTTGGAGAGTCACAGGGCCATAACTATGCCCAACTTCAGGATCGTAATCTACAAATTTGTCTATAAAATCTATATAAAAACACAGACTGTGTGAATGGGGGCCCCTGGAGTTATTCAGTGGGAAGACTGTATAGTGATATGTATTGGCCCTGAAAAGACATTTCAGCAAATAGCGATGGAAATAGAGAAGAATTTACTTTGTCATATTTTGACAATGCAGTATAGTATAGAATACACAGTGTGTAAAGTAAAAGGGTTTAAAATCAATTCTTCTAAAGCAAAGATGTCAGACGGCTGGCCTAAAAATAGTTTTCATGTGTTTGAAGTATTATTCAGTGGAAGAGAAGAACCACTTTTTACCTTTTCCAAAGAGAGCAGAAAAATTAGAAGTGTCTTTAGCAATGGTAGTT
Organism: Myrmecophaga tridactyla; assembly: GCA_004026745.1. Lineage (NCBI taxonomy): Eukaryota > Metazoa > Chordata > Mammalia > Pilosa > Myrmecophagidae > Myrmecophaga > Myrmecophaga tridactyla. The sequence continues at coordinate 74,027 of PVIY010004228.1, forward strand.
ATGTTGAATTTAAGGCAATATTTCCTGACTCCTCTCAAATAATAAATCCAAATACCTAGGTGAATCTTCTTTCCTAGAGATCTTTAAGAGAAATATAATAGCTTCCTCTGTCTGTCTTCATCTGTTTTAAGTACATGTCTGGAGCCTTAGTGCTATTTCTAGAACACTGTTTTTACCCCTTAAATCTTAGTCTGTTGTAATCTTTGACTTCAGAAGAAAGGATGAGTGGAGTGCACAATCTATTTTTGTCTCTAAGGTTATCTATTTTAATATGGAAAGTTACTGGAGTAGGAATCAGATACCACAACTAGCCTAGATTGAATAACTAACTATCTTATTCTGCTTACCTGTAAAATAAGCGAATTGCATTAAATGGTAATTTCTAAGTACTTTTTCAGTTACTAATGTAAAGCACCAGCGTGCTACAGACAAACCACTGTATTTGTTTTTTTTTTTTCTCAAAACAACGTAGAAATTTCCTCTTCTAGTCGTGGTGGATTAGGAAATTCAGAACAACTTTGCTGCTAAGACCAACAAGAAAACCTGGGCAAAGGATAAAAATGCATCTGTCTAAGGAATTAGGAAGCTAACAAGATGGTGAAGAATTATGAAGCAAAAACCAGGGAAAAGGATGAGAGTCAGGAAAGAGAGTCTTGCTTTTGGAGCTGCTTTTTTCCAAAGAGCATCTACCAATCCCCAAATTAGTGGTTAAGAGTCTGAGAAACTCAATAGAACTTTTGGCAGGCTTACAGAGCTAGAAGGACAAAGGTTGAATTTCCATGCTGTTGGGGATTGAATCACACACCCCCAAAAGGTATGTTCAGGTCCCTGCTGTGTTTCTTTGAGTGTGAGCCCATTTGTAATGAGGACCTTTGAAGATGTTGCTAGTTAAGGTGAGCCTAAACTGAAGCCAAGTGGGCTTTAATTCAATATGACTGAAGTCCCTATAAGCAAAGGAAATTGTGTGCAGAAAAGAAGACACAGGGAAAGAAATTGGAGGTAAACAGACCCCAGAAGAGAAAGGAGAATATACCACCAGGTACATGGCCATGGGACAGAAAAACCAAGTACCAAGGATCGCTGGCAGCCTGCCTCAAAGTGCCTTAGTCTTTGGGGAGAAAGCATCACTGGCTGACACTGCAGTTATAGACTTCTCTTAGCTTCAAAACCATGAGCCAATAAATTCCTGTTGTTTAAGCCAACCCATTGCATGGTAGTTGTTTTAGCAGTTGGAAAACTAAAACCCCAAGGCTAACAAAAGAAGTAGGCCTTTGTGATAGTGATTGGCAAACAGAAAAGTATATGAGTATTCCAATGAATGCAAATAGATGGACAAATTAATGGTATGCATGAGAACAAAACTAAGGGCCTGCACATTAGATTAAAAGCAACCATCAGAAAAAAATTTAGATTTTCATTGTGAGCAGGTCACTGTCAGGAATTGTTTTTGTCATATGATACACATTGATAGTACAGGAAACTACTTGTCAAACTCTAAATGTATTTTCCTCTTATTAGGCAGTCTTTTCATTTTGGTGCCTATTTCACTCTGTTCCTTGCCAAAAGGCCAAGAAAACTTGCAAGTAGAACATCAGCATGACCGGACTTTCAGTAATCTGTATAATAGCTTAATCTGGAGATTGAAAAAATAAGCATGGCATATTTTATCACAGGAAAATATAAATTAAATATATGCACTGGGATGATTATTGGTTTGATATTTTAAAAAATTGATTTCTTATTCTAAGATGATGGACTACAAAATTTTCCTACCTAATTCTAAATGGGCATAGGGAAAATTGTTTTGGGGAATATTAATCATAGATTCCCTGAGAAAATGTAAAGATATATGATTCAGAGCTCTTGATGGCATTGGAGGTCCCAAGAGACAGTTCTTGTCAGTCTCTAGAACTTTCTGTATGGAAAACTGGTGTGAAAAATGATGGCCTTTTCTCAAGTTCCTATCTAATGTGATTTAATTCAGAGAATCAGATAATGCCAGTAGGGAATAGGCAAAAAAACAGATGATAGGCGTTCAAGTCAATTTACAGTGATATTATTACAATTCTGAAAGCCTTGTTTTTTTTTTTCAAAATATATTTAGCACCAATGACCATATAAATGATGTTGAAATTATTGTTATGAAATATATAGACAAGGAGAACATGAAGTGCTAATAGCAGATTCTAATGGTGGCTGAGCTGTTATCTCTGTGGAAATGGAAAGAAAAACTTGTATTGTATATATTTATCTGGAGGTACTAGACAAGGGGTGAAGCCAAACAGGGAGAGGGTGATGGCACCCCAGGCACCAAAGTGGTTCCAAAATTTTGAAATGTCCTTTAACTTCTCACTATGGAGTACAACTTAGAAGATGTTACCAAAGGTTGTAGACTACCAAAGACTCTAGAAAACAGAGGGAAGATACAATTGGTTCAGGCTCATGGAAGTTTCCTTTAGGTGTACTCAAGGTAATAAGACAGAATAGAATCCAACGTTATCCTCAGATAACTAATATTTATCCTTCTGAAATGATTTGGAGAAAAATAGATGCCACTTAATCCAGGTGGTTGCAAAAGGTATATATTTTACATTTTTTGTTGTATGTTTATGATTTTGCTTTCGTTTTGTGAGAAAAAAAGAGAGCCTGACTCAGTCTTATCAAAGTCCTCAAGAAGATTGAGATGTTATCAATTATCTCTAGGAAAGAGAGGACTGAAATTCCACTACTGCCACCCCTGAAATAGCTAAGGAGACCTATTTACTTTGAAAGACAGCCTTATAAGTTCTGCCAGTGCCCCTTTAGATGTACAGAGTGCAGTGAAAAGGAACTGGGGTCAGGTGGCAGACAGGCCCGGCTACCCCCTATGCATGTGTGATCATAGGTAAATTACCTAACTTGGTGGATCTCAGTTTCAACATTTTTAAGAGGAGGGGAAGATGGGAGGAAGAGAGGACAGGAGAGAAAGGGGGTGGGGGGTGGGAGAAAGAGTATGAAAGAGAAGTTGTAAAGCTTACTGCCTAGATTGCTGAGTAATTTGAAAAAGAATATGTAATGTGCTCAATCGCACCTAAATGCTCCGTAAGCCTTAATTATTATAATATTAGCCTAGTGAGGTTTGAATTAAATACTCAAAACAGTTCATTTCTTTTTATATATTTTGGTTTATTTTCTTTGGGTAAAGATATTAGAGGATAGCTGACTGGTCAGAAAGGTGAGCATTGTAATATTAGTTCAGAAAACTTCTAGGAAGAGGGATAGTGCATTGTAATTAGTGATATGGAGAAGAGAGTAGGACTGAGGGTGGAGAAGCCCATTGCCCCCAAAGACAATTCATTAATAATAGAACAAGTGCTTCAGAACTATAATAACTCTGCTGCAATTTATGCGCTTTTGGCAGTGGCAGATATGTTATATCTGTTGTACAGATTACTGATGGAAGAAGAGTTCTCTTCTGTGCCTTTTCTTTTTTATTTGAGAGGTATTCAGTGCTCTTAGCCTCATTCATATCCAACAGCTTTTTCATAGTGGTACTAAAACTAAGCTAATTTTAGCTGGACAAGGATAACATCCATTTATGGTTTAGCTAGGGAAAAGAGATTGAAAATGAATTCAAGAAAATCAAATGTATCCCAAGCATTTTTTCTACATAAAGAGCAAATTTACTATCTATGTGATAGTTGCAAAGAAAAGAAAACCTCTTTTTCAGATCTCTGTTTAGGATTTTGCTTGATGACAGCCTGAAGTTGTCAAAATTTAACTAACACTTATATTAACCCCATAGTACTTATAAAAATAAAGAATATGAGCTTTGGAGTTGGAGCTGAATTCCAAGTCCAACTCTTTAACTTCTAAACTATTCAATTGCTCAACCTGCCTTGCTTTCTTCATCTTTAAAATCAGGATAATACCTTCTTCATACAGTTGTAACAGTGATTAAATGGCTGAAAGTATATGCTTAAAACAATGTCTATGGCATAAGAGCCATACAATTACATATTAATATTAATTCCATTTTGTTTCCTAATACTCAAGCTATTTCTTGGATTCTCACTAACCCTCATTTATTTTCATAGCTTCAAATAGATAGCTCTGTATCACTTATTAAAATGCTGAACTCTGAAAAAATGTCATATTCATCTCCAAGGTGAATGAATCTTTCTAATAACAAATTTGTTCTACAGGTCACTAAGGAAGAAGGGCATATAAAGTTGTCCCCATTTTTTCCTTTTGGTCTCTTAGTTAGTGGGATAGGCAGAACTGAAATAAACCTTTGCTTTTTCCCCACCCTTCTCACCGTAACAGAAGTCTACAGTTACCGGAGGTCAGAGTAAAGTACAGGGTGTACCGACCTGCATTTCAGTCAAGGATGGATCCAAGCCAGTCCCTGACCCAAAGATGAGGTCAGGAAAATGTGGCTTTGTAGGGGTCTCGCTCTCCATATTCCCACCAGTTTCCCCCTTTCTGGATTAACCCTCTTCTTTACACCCAAGCCTTCATGGTAACTCATCTTGTCATGAGAGAGGGGAGGGAGGTGGGCACAGGCATGGAAAATAGTAAAAGTTCTGTGTCTGTCACTAAGTGATCTTGAACAAGCCCCTTCTTAGGGTTTCTCTAGTAGGAGTGGGAAGTGAGATTAATATTTCTAGGTTTTTCAAAATTTTTGAATGATATGATACATTTCTCTGATAAGGGTTTAAACTGTTTTCTTGGGTGTATTTGTATTTCAGTAGTAGGCTTTTTAAGCTGCTAAAGCCTATTTAGCTGACTGATTATAGTGGGAAAGAATATAATGGTCTCCTAGTCTCCTGGACCCCCTCTTCCTTCTTCCTTATCTTATCAGAAGTCTCAGTAACATTGGTTACTCTACACTGTAGGCAAACTAGTAGTGCATTCAAGTCATCATAGTAGAGTTTTAAATCAGTGGGTGGCTCCACCATTGGAAACTCAGTAGTTCTTAGGTTGGGTTTGGGCAGGGGGTGAGGAGAAGGCCTGTGTTGTTGAAAAATCATCCACAGATGATTCTGACGCTCACAGAAGGCTGAGAACCCTAGTGACTGTGGTAGACTGCCCCACTCCATATCTACAGAAAACATTGTGTCTTAGACTGGGTCCTCTGGAAAGCAGATCCTAAGATGAGGAATAAGGCACTAACGCTTTCCTTAGAGATGGAAACCCAGAGCAGTGAAGTTGAGAGCAAAAGATAAGAGAATCAATGTAAGATGCAATGTATTGGATTATAGCATTGGCTACCATTTTGCAACAAGCCATAGCAGGTAACAAGATTATTTATTCTGTACATGGAGATTGGTTTATAGGAAAAATCTTACCCTAGAGTAGTCCACAGGATAGAGATAAGGGAAAACATTTTTTGCTCAGCTTTCTCCCATCTTCCAGTTACTATTGGAGAAGTTTTATCCCATAAGGAGGTAAGTCCCTGTCCTTCTGGGCATCATCTGGCCCCCCCCCCCACTTCTCCAGAAATGTGATATTTTATTTAAACCTAGAAGTAGTAAGGTGAGCAGGCTAGGGATCATTGAATGAGAGATGCCAGGAGAGAGAGTGGGGCAGAGAACGGTGGACTGAATTGCGAACACAAGCTTGGACGTGGTATTGGTCTTGGTCTGCATTCTGGTATTCTCCTGGGTATGTACCTGTTCTGAAGAGTCTCTTGAAGATGTTATTTCAGTTGAGGTGTGGGCCCAATAAATCAGATTGGATTTTAATCTGGATTAGTAGAGTCTTTTATAAGCAGAATGAAATTTAGATGTAGACAGAAAAACAGGGGAAGAAGCTGGATATCACTGAATCTGGAAGAGAAAGGAGACATAATCGTGTGCATTGTCATATGACACAAAAGTCAAGGACCAAAGATGACTGGCAGCCAGTCCCAGAATGCCGCAGTTTTCTGGTATTCTGTCATCAGACGCCACAGCCATCGCCTTGCTGATACCTCAATTTTGTACTTTTCCTAGTCTCAAAACTGTGAGCCAATAAATTCCTGTTTGTTAAGCCAACCCCCATTGGATGGTATTTGTTTTAACAGCCAGGAAACTTCAGACAAAGAGAGAGGGAGGGAAGGAAGAGAAAAAGAGGAGAGAATGAGAAAGAAAGGAAGAGAGAGAAGGAGAACGTGGGAAGGGGGAAGGGAGAGAGAGCTTCAGAGAGAGCACGGTTAAGGGAATCTGAAAAAGTTTGTGTCCCAATACATGCGGCCAGAGTCTATTCTTTGGGGAAAGTTATCATCCATCCCTGATCTGGGATGTGTCATAAAAGCAATTTCCCTAACCAAATGCAAAAGTTGGCTAATTTACAACATATATACAAACGCTGGGAGAGATTTCCTGTGAGTCCAACTAGAAAGAAAATAGCAATTTCTTGGAAATTCCAGCATACGCATTAGAGTTTGGGTATTAAGAGCATTTGAATTTGAACGAAGCCAAGAATGAAAATTTTAGGAAAACCCATACATTCAAACATAGGGTAATTAGGGTTCATTAACTTGTTCGTGCCAGTTTGTATAAATAGACATGTAGTGCTGGGTCATGGGCGGAGCTAAGGCACTAGAAAATAAGCTTGTAAACTCTTTATTTCATTCCTTTCTTTTAACCTGAAGTGAATATAAATATTTGATCTTCTCTTTTTCTTTAGGGGAAGCACATTTATTCTGTCTGTGCTTAATTTTTTTGAAGTTTTGTTATGATTTTATTTCAAACATAAATAGATCTTTAATCATATTTAGTTAAATATATTTTGGTGAATTTTTAAAAACCTAAATTGAGAAGCCTTCAAAACAATTTCATTCTATAAATTAAGGGATGAGAGAATTAAAGGGGAAAATCCCCTGGGAAAATTCTCCCTAATGTTGCTGACATCCTTGATTGGGTTTTTTCCTGAATAATATTATAATTTATTATTTTTCATAAAATTTCCTCTTAAAATATACTTTGCATAGAAGCACCCAGCCATGAACAGACTCCCCACCCCCCAAGGTAGATTTGTGCTCTTTTTTTTTTTTTTAATCACAATTGACTTTTTTTTCTTTTTTGTGAAAAATAACAAATATACAAAAAAAGCAATAAATTTCAAAGCACATACCCCAAAATCAGTTGTAGAACAGATTTCAGAGTTTGGTATCGTTTACAATTCCATAATTTTAGGTTTTCCTTCTAACTGCTCTAAGACACAGGAGACTGAAATATCAATATTATGATTCAGTAGTCATACTCATTGATAAATCCTGTCTTCTTTGTAATAACTCCTCCTTCTTCCATTCTTTAGGGGATCTAACTTTTTCATGTTGGAAAAGCTATTGATAGTATGGGGTAGGAAGATGGAACTAGTTGATGTTCTAGAGAGGCTGGCCCTTCTGCATTTCAGGACTTATCCAGTCCAGGGACCCATCTGGGGGTTGTAGATTTCTGGAAAGTTACCCTCTGCATGGAACCTTTGTAGAATCTTACATAACATCCTAGGTGTTTTTCAGGATTGGCAGGAATAGTTTTGGTTGGGAGTTGGCAAGTTATGCTAGGTAACAATGTCTAACTGAAGCATGCATTAAGAGTGACCTCCAGCCAACACAGCAAGCAAACTCACCACCCTCCCCCTGTCTACGTGGGACATGACTCCCAGGGGTGTGGATCTTCCTGGCAAGGTGGGACAGAAATCCCAGAATGAGCTGAGATTCAGCATCAAGGGATTGAGGAAAAACTCTAGAATGAGCTGAGACCCAGCATCAAGGGATTGAGAAAACTTTCTCAACCAAAAGAGGAAGAGTGAAATGAGACAAAGTGTCAATGGCTGAGAGATTCCAAACAGAGTCAAGAGGTTATCCTGGAGGTTATTCTTACGCATTAAGTAGATATCACCTTGTTAACCAAGATGTAAGGGAGAGGCTGGAGGGAACTGCCTGAAAATTTAGAGCTGTGTTCCAGTAGCCATGTTTCTTGATGATGATTATATAATGATATAGCTTTCACAATGTGACTGTATGATTGTGAAAACCTTGTGTCTGATGCTCCTTTTATCTACCTTGTCAACAGACGAGTAGAACATATGGAATAAAAATAAATAATAGGGGGAACAAATGTTAAAATAAATTTAGTTTGAAATGCTAGTGATCAATGAAAGTGAGGGGTAAGGGGTATGGTATGTAAAATTTTTTTTTTCTGTCTTTTTATTTTTCTGTTGTCTTGTTATTTCTTTTTCTGAGTTGATGCAAATGTTCTGAGAAATGATCATGATGATGAATATACAACTATGTGATGATATTGTGAATTGCTGAGTGTATGTGTTGGGAATGTTTGTGTTTCTTTCTCGTAATTCTTTTTTTTAATTAATAAAAAATTTAAAAAAAAAAAAAAAGAGTGACCTCCAGAGTAGCCTCTCTACTCTATTTGAGCTCTTTCGGCCACTAATGCCTTATTTGTTACACCTCTTTTTTCCCCTTTTTGTCAGGATGGCATTGTTGATCCCACAGTTTCAGGGCCAGGCTCATCCCTGGGAGTCATCTCCTACACTGCCAGGGAGACTTTCACCCCTGGATGTCATGTCCTACGTAGTGGGGAGGGCAATGGTTTCACTCATAGAATTGGGCTTAGAGAAAGTGAGGCTACATCTGAACAGCAAAAGAGGTCCTCCAGAAGTAACTCTTAGGTACACCTATAGGTAGGCTAAGTTCTCTGCTACATGCGTAAGCTTCACAAGAGTAAGCCTCAAAGTTAAGCGTTTGTCCTGTTGATTTGGGTGTCACTAATGTTTGACACGGTATCAGGGTTTCCCCGGTGGTAAAGTTTAATAGTTTCATAATTTTTCTCCTGTCCCTCAAGGGATTTTGCCAATACTTTTTGGTTAAGTATTAAGCTATACAGGATTAAAGGCTCTCATTTTTATTCTGGGCTCCCTGTGTTTGGGTTGTTTAAATGATCTATCTAGACACATTGAGTTAGATTATGGACTACAGAAAATTTAGGTTCTAGGCAAAATAAAACTTTCTTCCTTTGGTCTCATACCGTAGATGAGGTTCTAAAATATAGACAGTGTTTTCCTTACCCCTGTATTCTGAATTACCTTAATCTCAACCTGATCAGCTTCGTGTTTTTGTTTTGTTTTGTTTTTGTTTTTTTTTAAATATAGAATGCTTCACGAATTTTCGTGTCATCCTCGAGCAGTGGCCATGCTATTCTTCTCTGTATTTTTCCAATTTTAGTATATGTGCTGCCGAAGTGAGCACTCGGCTTCATTTTTATCTCTAAATACCAGGTTATGCATAAATAAACCAACCTTTCAAAATCCAGAAATAACAATTGCCACTCTGGACTAAATATGACTGCTATAAGCGTTTACAATCTAGGCCCCTGTTTTCATATAAGTATTTTCTAAATAAGACCATACAATATTTATTTGTTCTTTTGTTTCTGGCTTATTTTGCCTCACCAAATGTCCCACAGGTTCATTCTCAATGTTGCATGCCTCACAACTTTGTTCCTTCTTGTAGGAACACACTATTTGATCATATGTATACACCAGTGTTTGCCAACCTACTTCTCAGTCAGTGCATCCTTCACCACTTCCATTCATTGGGCATCATATATAATGTCCAAAGTCAACAGTTCATCAACACTTTCCATTTTAGATAATTTCATTGTTCCCAAGAGAAAGATAACCAATAAACACACCCTCACCAAATAGGAATCTAAATCTCCCCTTAACTCTTGTCTCTCTCCCCATTATGTAGTCCTGGTGTTGCTGTGGTACTGATGATGATTAATAGGAAACTGATGTTTCCTGTTAAACATAGCCCATAGCATGCAATAGCAGTTTTCCCCCTCTACCCTGAACTTATTTGTATAAGGTTCATACTTTTGCAGTAGTTCATGCAAGAACTTATTTATATTTGTAGTGCTAATCAGTGGGACACATGGGCTCTACAACCCCTTTCAATCTTGTTCACTTTCAATATGGTAATATTACTTATAGATCTACTAGAGAATCACCTTTACTTCTATCCATTCCCTTACATTTAAGTTCAACCTCATTAGCTAACTGTTCACCTATCTCTAGCTTCCATGTATCTCTAGGTCCCCTATATTCTGTATTTTAAGCCTTTGCTTTTATCTTTTCCATGGTCATAAAAGTGGAATCATATATCTGTCCTTTTGTACCTGGCTTATTTCACTCAGCATTATGTCCTCAAGGCTCTTCGTCTTGTCATGTGCTTCAGGATATCATTTTGTCTTACTGCTGCATAATATTCCACGGTATGTATGTACCACATTTTGTTGATCCACTCGTCTGCTGATGGGCATTTGGTTTGTTTCCATCTTTTGGTGATTGTAATAATGCTGCTATGAACATCACTGTGCAGATGTCTGTTGTTGTTACTGCTTTCAGCTTTTTTGGGTATATACCAAGTAGTGGAATTGCTGGGTCAAAGGGCAATTTGATATTTTGTTTCCTAAGGAACTGCCAGACTGTCTTCCATAGCAGCTGTACCATTATACATTCCCACCGGCAGTGCATAAGGGTCCCAATTTCTCCATATCCTCTCCAACATTTGTAGTTTCCTGTTTATTTAATACAGCTATTCTTGTAACTGTAAGATGGTATCTCGTTGTAGTCTTGATCTGCATTCCCTTATTATCTGTGCTTTATTTTAACACATGAGTACTTAGAACAAGTACAAAGAGGTGAGTTTGGCCTTTCTTCAGTGGCTCATGAATATTTTATACTTCCCTTTCTCCCATTTTAAAAGAATGGGTGGGTGGGAAGGTGATTGGCCTGCCACTGATGAAAAATTCTATCTTGGTAGCCCAGAATGATAGATGTATATGAACGACAGAAATTTACCACATGCTCCATGAGGTAACTCAATTTCCGCTCAAAATTATGTATTTTCTCCATCCTATCTAACGATCCAGTTCATTTCTAGCCACTCAAAAAATACAGGGAGAAGAAGGATAGCTGAATCACTGCAGCCATTAGAAAGATAATTCAAGTATGTATCCTAAGAATGATGTTACACTGGCAAAAAATTAGGCGCAACCCTGCCAAAGATGGTTCATGAATGAATTGCAGAAGGAAGAAGTCATAAAAGAAGTCTGCTCCCCTAATCCCTGTGGAGATTTATTTTGCAATTGACAGAGGACTAAGGACATCTTTCTAAAATCTTGTCTTATGGCTCAGAATTCAATCTCATATTGGGTTCAATTTCATATGCTTTTTACAGTCCATACTCCATTTGGCTGTCAGAATGAGACTTTTAAAAAAATGACTCTGATCTTGATGCTTTTAACATCTCAACACTCTGCTGGACTCCCATCACACTCAGAATAAATTCCAAAGTTGAGGATTTAAAACGACTGCACAGTTTGGCCCTTGGCTCTCTGTCTCACTGACGTGAGCCTCTAGCTTCCTCTTACCCACCTGGCTTTAGTCACACTAGCCTCCTGGCTCTTTCTTGATCATAGCTCAGGGTCTTTGCTCTTGCTTGGCATAATCTCCCCCACATAGTCCTCACTTTTGTCCGTTAAACGTCACCTCCTTGGAGGGGTCGTCAATGGATCTCTACATAAAATAACACTCCCTTCCTTCAGACCCTGCATTACTTTTTCATGGCATTTATCAACCCCTGATACCATATTGCAAGTTCAATATGTATTTGTTCACTGTTTTTGCCACTAAAACATTAGTTCCATGATGCAAAGATTATGTCTTGTCCACTGCCTTAGTCTCAGTACATAGAAGAGTGGCTGGGATATAGTAGGTGCTTATTGTGCATCTGTGGAATGAACAAATAAGTAAATGAATGAGTATATAAAAGGCAGACATGGCAGGACAGTCATAGGGAAACTCCTCAGTATGTCTCCAGGCTTGGTACCCTTGCTAAACACCTAAAATGTTTGATTTGACCTAGCTTAGAGGTACTGGTAAAAAGTAAGCAATACATGAGGGGCTTAGAATAGTGTTTGATGCAGGGAAAACTCAATGCGTTATTACTATTACTATTATTATTATTCTTTCCTGCCCTTTGATACTTTCCCTTCTCTAATACATCAAGCTGGCTTCCATGCTTCCTCTCCTTCCTCTTAAATTTTATCTGATTGAGTTGATTTAGCATTGTTTGATTTTAGAATTTTCTCTTATTATTATAGGGGTCACAGGCCATGCATAGGCAAGGACTCGTGCAGAAACAGGGCACAGATTTAAGAATTTCTATGTCAAAGTCAAATGGAGTCCTCTTTAATAAGAAGGCTGTTAATGGGTTTACAAATCAAAGAATGAGGTGAGAAAAATTTATCCACTGGAAAAAAAGAGCCAGGAAATAGACACATTGAGCACCAAACTTGAATGTCTTAGCAGAGGCAGAGATAGGAGGAAGAGTTAGGCACATAGAGGGCAGGATGTGGTACAAGGTTTAAACAAGTGAAGTGCTATAAATCTGTAGCTATATCCCATGGAATCTACTTGCATGCACATTTCCTTTTCCAAGGATCTAGTTCATAGAACCAGGCTAGCTGACCTAAGCCACTTCAGACAAATCTTTTCCCCCTTCCAAAGACCTATAAATCTTTAGAGTCCATGACGAGTCTTTGACCCTGAAAAAATAAAATACCCATATTTATATACACATACATAACGTGTGTGTATATAAATACATATGCTTTCTTTTTGAATTATTTTTAAAGTCAGAACCCAAAAGCTCTTTCCAATCCAATCTTCTTGATCCCTGCCTATAGAAACTTGTGGTCATGTCACAAGACTATGACAATTCCTTGGTCACCAGTAGCCCAATTGGGAACACCCATCTGTACAGGCTGCATATTCTTTTGCTAAAGAAGTCATGAAGTTTGAGAAGGAAAGGAAGCATGACCTAAGCCCCTGGGTTGGGATAGGCAGTTATTTGCTCTTTACCTCCTTCCTTTCTTCAGCTTTATGACTGTTTTCATAAAGAAAACAAAGGGATATATGGTTTCTAGTGTTTGCAGATAAAACAGAGTGTCAGGCAAGCTGTATTCATTATTCATCAAATTAATATTAAGCATTTATTTTATGCCAGAGATTTTGATAGGATGAAAGAAATAACCGGGGTGATATACGAGAATATAATAGAGTTGGAGGCAGGGGGGAGGTATGGCTGCTTGACATCAGTTGGTCAGAGTGAGAATCTCTGAGGAAATAACTTGTGGGCTGCAACCTGGAGAGAATGATGCCTAATATGAGCAGCCAGCTGTGTGAAGAGCCAGAGAAATCAACTTCTAAGGAGGAAGAGGCCTAAGTGCAAAGGCTCTGAGGTGGGAAAGAAGTTGGTATGTTTGAGGAAAGGAAAGTAGATCAATGTGTTTAAACAGAGTGAGTGAGGTGAGAGTGTATGAAATAGAGTGGTAGATGGAGTCAAATAATGTAAGACCTTGTACGTCATGATAAACAGCTTCAATTGTATTCCAAATGCAACTGTCAGCCTCTGAGAACCTTAAATAGTAGAGTCATGCTCTATTCTTAGGTACAGAATGTAGTATAGGGAGCAAAAGTGGATGCAGGGAAATCAGTGAGAAGACTATTCTAGTAGTTCAGAATGAGGAATAAGAGGCAAATAGATATGATTTGATGGTACTAATAGTAACTAAACATTACTGGATAACCACCGACTGTATTTAACTATCAGGTATCAATATGTGGCAATGATAAAGCCTGTTTAGTTTGCATTTTGGTTGATCATATTAGGGTCACTATTTAATAGTCTCATCTTCACCTGAGTCAATTGTTTTCCAGGTTTTATAGAGAGTGGTCCTGCTTTCTTTGGAACAGCTGACACTATTCAAGTAAATTATTTGCTCTACCATTTTCAGTACTTCTTAAAGATCCTAGTGGAAGCTCCTGGAGTGTTTTTAAAATGCAGGTTTCAGGCTCTCAACCAGTTTCCACTCTTGGAAGTGAGACTTGGGAATCTTCTCTTGTGATCGTTAAAGATTGTAAATTTAAGACTCACTGCTTTAAGGGATTTCATTACAGCTATGTAATTTGTTGAGTCTGTTAAGGGTTGAACTCCAGTTGCCTTCACTCCATCTTGACAGAGAAACTGAGCATCTCTCAAATGCACAAAATAACAACTGTTTACCCAAGAGGCCTGTTGGTGATGAATGGAATTGAGTACTAAAAAGGGTAAAATAAAACAAACAAGCAAGTAGTCCCATCACCTATTCCCTTCTCTCTTTTTCGGACTTCATTAATGTCAGGAAATATTCTCTCAAGGTTTCTTTTTCATCATTTTTAAAGCCCCAAAGAAATTGTTCTAATTTCCAATTTTAAAGACGAGACCAATCCCTAGCTGCCTTAAAATCATGTAAGGAGGTCACTGGCCAGCCCCTGCTTAGTCTCCACCTAGGGAATTTGTCATGTTCACACATTCATATTCAATTTACCATATTCACATAAAAAGGGACTGGATTTCTAAGCCAGATGATGGGAGGGACATGGAATACAAGATTGTGGAGCACTTTAAAGAACTTTCTTTTATTAGCAGCTTCATAATCACATTAACTTAGACTGAAAATTCAAACTAATTCTTTCCCTAGAGGCCTGAGTGGTAATGATTGTAGGAATCTGTGAAAAAAGGATAAATACAATTCAATAATTATATTGATAAATAAAATGAAAATCAACTAATTGTGTCATTCACTCAGATGTTCGCCTCGGCTGTTACCGGTTTTATGCTTCCCTGCCTTCTAAACTTTTCTGTCACACTTCAATAAATTTAATTGTGCAGAATAAATGAACTAATTTTTGAAGTCACAGGCTCTGTTTGCAAGATAAGGGTGGTGATTTATTGACCACTTCTAGCTTTGTAAGAGTGTCACCCTCCTTTTCTATGACAACTGGGCCTCGATTGCTTTCCCCCTCCGTTTGGTTACCCTCACGCCTCTTGCTAAGTCCTATTCTAGCCTTCCCTCTCCCTTTTCATCTTCTTTCATGAAATCATTGAGTGTTTATCTTAAGAAGCTGGCAGGTCCTGCTTCCTTTTGGTTGCAGAAGAAAATTCTTTGGTTTCTGTAGGTGATTAATTATTTTCCTAGAGTGATTAATTATTTTCCCATTTCTGCAGCTATCTGAACCCATAATACAGTTTGTTCAACTGAAGCCCCAGGTTGGGAACTTATACCTTCTGATGCTACAAGGCAAAACCTATCCCATTTGTAGGTGTTTTATAGAAAATAGAGGCAATAGTTTTCGTCACTGGACTTAAAACAGTTTATTGAGATAGGTAGACTGATGTCATAGCAGGTCAAAGCCCCCGATAAAACAAAATTTTGAAAAGTGGGGTCTCTTGCTGTATGTTGGGTTGAAGTACAACAACCGAAAATAAAAAACATCCAAAATTCCAAGGATTATTTGAATAGGCAAGATAGCATTTTCTTTAGTGTAGTGAATGATACCTTAAATCACATGCCTTAGGGTGTGAAATAGCTTTTACATACATTTTGTCCTATTGTGTGTCCAGTTTACTTTAACATTTGATTATTTCCCACAATATCCAATATCTTTAGTGTGCTCCAAAGAACTTGTATTGTTTATGCTTTATCCCAGAGGCCAGCTTCTAGTGCAATGTCTGCAATTAGTTGATGTTCAATAAATAATTGCTGAATGAATATATTAATGAATGAACCATAGTGGTATAAAAAGTTACATTAAAGGGAAGACATACATATATATTGCATCTTATGGGGAAATTTTGCAAACATGCAATTTTATAGCAAGTTCTGGCATTTTGACCTCCAAGTAGTGGGACCAAATTAGGATTTATAAGAACCCCCTAAAGGGAGAGAAGAAAAATAACTGTATTTTTTTTAATAAAGTTGTACATATAAGTCATCAGTAAGCATCTAAATATTAATCATATTTGCATACAAAGAAAACAAGGCCAAAGGCACAGCATAGTCATTTACCTCCTGGGAAAATCCCACCAAATCCCTGTGTTTGGGCAGGTCTTCCATCTGTGATCTTCCATCTGTGGTCATTAACCACCACATCAGGGTAGATTCAGCAGTCTGTCTGTCTTGGCATGAAGAAAAGAGATGGGACTATTAATATTGAGATTTGGGATACCTAGTTGAGGTAGGTTGAATTATGTACCCCCCAAAACACACATTCTTAATCTGCATTCCTATGGTTGCAAGCCCAGTATAAATTGAATCTCTTGGAGATGTTATTTTTAGTTAAGTTGTGGCCCAAATGAATGAGGATGGGTTGACTTATAAAGGAAAGAAATTAAGACATAGTCAGAAAAGCCATAGAAAGGAGCTGGAAGCAGGAAGTCAACAGAAATTGGAAGAGAAAGGTGAGGACATCAACATGTGAAAGGAAAGCCACGGAACCCAACGATTTCTGGCCAGCCAGAACTCCAGAGGAAGCAAGCATTCTAACCTCTGAAATTGTGAGCCAATAAATTCTTGTTCTTTAAGCAAACCCACTGTGTGGCATTTGTTATAGAAGACTAGGAAACCCAAGACACTAATACTATGGTTTCAATCTGTGACCAGGGAAGCTCAGAGTTTCAAATTTAAGCGGGGCAAAAGGAATGTGGTGTGTGTGTGTGTGTGTGTGTGTGTGTGTGTGTGTGAATTAGTGGTTCTCTTGAACCTTGTTTTCATTTGCTAAAGCTACTAGAATGCAATACACCAGAAATAGAATGGTTTTTAGAAAGAGAATTTATTACATTACAATTTTACAGTTCTAAGGTCATAAGAATGTCCAAAATAAGGCACCAACCAGAGGTTACCTTCATTCAAGAAAGGTTGATGCCATTCAGAGCACTTCTGTCAGCTGGAAAAGTGCGTGGCTGGGCTCTATTGTTTTCAAAAGCTTTTATTTCCTGAAAGTAGCCTCATTTGGCTTCTCCAGGGTTGGGTTTCATCTCTTGGCTTCCCTTGGCTCTCTCCAGGCTCCGGCTTGCTTAGCATCTCATGGGAAGGCAGATGGTGATATCTGCTGGGCTCGCCCTGTTTCTAGGCCTCTGCTCTCTCTGTTGGTACTCCAAGCATTTCCAAACATCTGTGTCTCTGTCAGCCCTAAGCAACTGTTCTCCAAGCATCTGCATCTGAGGTTTCTACAAAATGTTTCCTCTTTTAAAAGGGAACTAAACAAGACCCACCAGGAATGGATGGAGTCACATCTCCATCTAATCAAAATGTCACACTCACAGTTGGATGTGTCATATCTCCATGGAAACAATCTAGTCAAAGTTTAAATCCTAAACAATAGGTCTGGCCCCACAAGATTGGATCATGATTAATACGGCTTTTCTGGGATATATAATAGTTTCAAACTGGTACAAACCTGAAGGAGACAAATGCATTTAAAAAAAACTTTCCTTTAACTCCTTTCCATCTTTTATTTTCAAACCTTGTACTTACATGTTTTTCCTCTTCCAAACTGCTCTTTGAGGTCTGAGAACCTGGTTTGAGGATGCGAAGAACAGGGGCCAGCGCTCTTTATGAAGACTTAATGTGACATCATTGTCTTGAAGCACAGCAGTCCCTCCAAGAAAGGTGTTTACTTGCCAGAAGCCATAAAGTCAATGCAAATGAGGCCAAGAAACCCCATGGGTAGAGAAGAAATTCTATACACTGGCTATTGCTGCTGTCAATCTTACCTTCTCTGTTGTGATAGTAACTATTTACTAAAAATACCACTTTTTAAAATAGCCATTGATTATGTATTAAATTTTAGTTACCTAATTGTATTATCCTGGGTCAGAGGCCCTTTATAGGGGACTGGACCAGATGTTCCTCATGTGGAAATATCTACCTTAAATTAAAACTGGAAGAACCACTAGGTCTTTTCTATACTGTTCTCCTCAATCCTGCCAATGTATTTACTGAGCCCCTAACTAAAACCACTTGCGCTCTTGAACTCCCCTCTTGGAAAAAAAACTTGGATTATTGTTTCTTCCTCAGAAGGAGCACAAAGAGGGATTACCACAGGAAATCCAGAAGGGCTTTAGGAGACAGGTTTGTATTGAGATAGAAGTTGGAAGCCCTCTTAGCCAACTGCCTCCACAGGACCTGGCACTGAAGTGGACATGACACAGCAAATGCCACGGAGCCCCCTTCTGAAAAGGAGAATTTGCATTGGTTCTTCTAAACCTGCCGTTCCTCAGCCCCGAGTGCATGGGAATTCTGCGAATCTTTGCCTGTGGCAGTGTCACTGATTTGTATCTGGGTTTGAACTTAAGTGAAAACACAAATTGAACTCATTACTTGAGGAAGGAAACACTGCCAAATTTAACAGTATGAAATTCCAGCAGGGTGTAAGGTTTTATGGGGCTGCAGTGAAATACCTCATAGAAAGGTTTCCAGTTCATAAAACACTTTGAAAACATGCGCAGCCCTTTCAAGTTGAAGGGACATTATCATTTCTATCTATGGCATTTCTCAGCAAATTGAACCCAAATATCCTTTGGGCTGGTTATTCAGGAATCAGAAGAAAGAAAGGAAGAAACTTGGGCTAAAGATTGCCTACCGGAAAAGGCTTCTTTCAGGTGGAGTTATATGAGTACAAAATGATATCGGAAAATAACATGTCAGTACAGTGCTGCCAGCTCCTCACAGGTGGCTTGTTTGCACAGGTATTTAGTCTAACAAGTATTCATTGAGTCTCTGTCATGTGCTGGATACTTTGCCAGGCATCGGAGATATAGTGGTGGATTAAGTCTACCCTCATGGTTCATGCATCCTAGAAGGAGACAAAGGTAACAGGCAAACGAACAGAAAATATATTGTGAAATGCCAGGTGGTGATGAGTGCTGTTAAGAAAAATACAAGCAAAGAAAATGGGTCAGAGGGTGCTGGGGTGTGGGTGACATTTTAGATACTATGTTTAGCAAAGGCCACTCTGAGGTAGTGACATTTGAACAGAAACTTGAATGAAAGTGACCTATTTGTTGAACCCAGAAAATTAATTTTATATATTTTTTGGAAGGGAATAGGGGAGAATAAACTAGTAAAAGGGTTTGGAGTGATTTTGAATCAAAGACACCCTGTTTAAATATCCGTAAGACATGGGCCCCTTCTTTCCTCTAATGTGGTACCTTTAGTGGCATTTTGAATAGAGCTCTGAATGTTTTCTTGGAGATTTTCTGGTCTGTGTGTCATAGTAACCAGCACGTGTTCTGTTGGCTTGACCTCTTTTCACATGTTAGTAAGAAGCAGAAGCTGCAGGAATCAGCACATAGAAAAGGAGAAGGATTTCATACTTTTCAGCCAGGGCAGAAAATTACAGAGAAATGTAGGTGGGTGTCAGAAAAAAAAACAAGAAATGAGAAAGAAAGACACACTCCAAGTGACTTTTTTTTTCTCCTATTTGTGTTTTTCTATGACTTCCTCACTGGCTCTGTTAAAAAGCAAATTTCTCTGCAAATTTCATTTCACTCTCCCTGAACAAATCCAATAAGGCTTGTTAAAATGTTTTTCCCATCTATCAGGTGCAAACTTCGTTATTAGCAGATTTGAAAACCTTCAAATATTCAAATAACTTATATATGTTGGCCAACATCAACGTGAAAACCAAGGATTTCTTTATGTGTGCAACACAAGCATAGAACTGACATTGAGTATGAGGCTGTCTTCCCAGACTACTGAAAGTGTTTTTTTTTTTACAATTATGGGATGTGAAAAAATATAGTTTTATTTTTAAAAGGTAAATCCATGGTGGTTATTGACGCTTACCCCCAAGTGGCACATGTTTAAAAGATTCCTATATTCTGGAAGTATTTATTATCCAAATTAAAGTCATTCTTATGTCTAAAGGGAGAATTGGTAGGAGACTGAATGTGCATGAGCATGTGTAGATTAACATATTTTTAGGGATATTCTATTGCATGAGGATTGTTCTAGAATCAAGAATTTCAGAAAACATTTCATCTAAACATCAAGCTTGAGGATACAATATTTAAGCAACAGGTTTCTGTTCCAACACACTCTTTTCCTGAGGTAAGCCCTGTACGTGGGCTTCTACCTACAATATCAGTTCTACGTAAGGAAAGTCAAGAGACGATCTAGAGGCAAAAAGCAAATGGCAAAATGGATATAAAGTGACACTCTGGCAAAGGAACCATCTTTGATATCTGAAATACTTGAGCTTTAGTCCTGGTTCTTCCAGTTCTCTAGTATAATCCTGGGCAAGTTTCTCAAGTTCTCTTTAGCTTGTTTCTTCTTCTCTGAAATGGAGCGACTTCGCTGGGCTATTTTGGGTTGTGCAAATAAAATGCTTAGCCAAATAGTCAATATCCAAGAAATATTTTTAAATAACCATTTCCAGATATTTTATAATAAAGAACTTTCAGAGTTTATAGACTTCACTTCTTGAACAGTTGCCCTGGTCTATAGTTACACTCACATGCACTCTTAGCAGTCTGGAGTAGAAGTTCTTGGATAATGGCCATGGCCATTACCTTGGAGATGCCTAAACTGCCCATTCCCCTGAGACTATCAACAGGGCTTTTCATGAACCTGAAGTTGTCTTTTATATCTGACAAGGATCTCATTTTCTGTCACTCACCAAAATCGTGATAATTTTAGTATATGCACATCAAAGCCAGGAAGAAAGAAAGCCTTCATGGAATTGAACGTTACGATGGCACTTCCTCTTGAATTATACCAAATCCAATTTAATTCATTTGAATTTTCCTTTTTCAACTAAAGAATTTCAAAATCTATTTTCTGGGTAAGAGGAACACATGGCTAACAGAGCACTGGCTAAGGCAAATGATGATTATTTGTTTTCTGATGTACAAAATGATTTTCAGTGGACAGAAGTGGAGCTTGAGATGCCCCAGATTCTTGACTGGTTGAGTTCTAGAAAGTGACTGGGGCTGATGGTGGTGAGTTCATTTGATCCTACTTTGAAATCTCTGATTAACTGTGCTCCACTGAATACGTATTTACACCAGAGAAACAAAACCCTGCAATATGAGTGAAATGTATCTGAAAATTCATGTTTGGGATATGTATGGACTATAAATGCTATTTAAACAGGAGACTCTTGGTGTCAATGGTAATAGTGTTAGCTAATATTGAGAAGATTGAAATAAAGAGAGGTCAAAATAAGTACAATGTTAATTTTTTATTTTATAAATTATAATATTTTAAACTCTGATTTTGATATATTAATGATTCAGTATTTTTTCCATAATGGATTCATGCAGTGAAATTCTATTTCTAGCTCTGAAAAAAAGACCCATAATTATATCTGTGCCAGTTTGAAGCTATGTCCTTTAATCCTCATTCAGTAATCTTGGGTGGGATCTTTTTTAATGTTTCCATTGAGATTTTGATTAGATGGTTTCCATGGAGATGTGTCTCCACCCATTCAAGGTGGGGTTACTTAGTGGAGTCCTTTAAGAGGGAATGAATTTGGAAAAAGCTTTAGAACCAACAGAGGCCACCCAGCCAGAGACCTTTAGAGATGCATAAAGAAAACGTCCCCAGGAAAGCCATTGAAAAAGCCTGAAGAGAAAGCTAACAGACATCATCATGTGCTTTTCCAGCCGAGAGAGAAATACGGAATGTCATTGGCCTTCTTAAACCAATGTATCTTTCCCTGGATGCCTTAGTTTGGACAGTTTTATAGCCTTGCCTTAATTTGGACATTTTCATGGCCTTAGAACTGTAAACTTGCAACTTAATAAATTTTCCCTTTGTAAAAGCCATTCTGTTTTTGTGTATTGCATTCTGGCAGCTTTTACAAACTAAAACAATACCAAACTAACACAATGATTTATTGCATGCCTACCATGTGGCATAGACTTGGGTAGATACCGGCATTATCTAATTTGATCCTTTAAAAAACCCAGGAACAGAGTATTATTACTGCTATTTTGTAGCTAGAAAAGATCAAAAGGCCTAAAACATATGAATAGCCTGAACAAGATCATATAGGTTATAAGACAAAAACCCTGCATTTGAACCCAGGTCTTCTGATTCCAAGTTCAATATTTAATACAATGCCTTCTGCATAAGAACTATCAGAACTAATTAATAATCATGAATAGGATTTCCTCCATTGCCCCCTTAAAATAATGGTTGCCAACGAGCTCAAATGTGGTTGGTCACTTAAACCTTTAAGCTTTATTTGGTCTATCTTTGAGACATTTGCTCAGTAAATATTTGTTGAATAGATGTTAGGAAAGTGACTGCTTAATGAATTATTTCTTAAATTTCTTTAACTATCCAGTGACATAATCCCCAGAGCTTGGGTCTCTGTTAAAGCTAGATGGGGAGTAAGATCTTAGAATTACCGCCCAAGCAGAGCCTCTCTACTCCTCATCCCCCATGTCCAAAGCTTTTCATCAAGTTTAAAGACAGAATTAGAAGATAATCTGTGGGGCCCAGTGCAAAATAATTCAGGGCTGCTTGTCCAAAAATTATTAAGAATTTTAAGAGTGCAACAGAAGAACTTTAAACCAAGTGCAGGGCCCTTCTGGTTGAGGAGCCCTGTACAACTGCACAGGTTTCACACCATGAAGCCACCTCTGTCTAAAGAGATGGGTGCTCACTTTAGTGCACTCAGAATGTGCTCAAGGAAGATGTTTTAGTTTGCTTAAGTTGCCAGAGTGCAATACACCAGAATTGGATTGGCTTTTTAAAAGGAGATTTATTTAGTTACTAATTTACATTTCTTCAGAGGAAAGGCAGCTGGCTTTCACCTGTTTTTTTCCGTCTCTTGGGAAAGCACACAATGACATCAGCTGGCCCTCCCACCTGGCTTCTGGATTCAAACAGCTTTTTCTGGGGTGTTTCTTCCCTGTATCTCTAAACATCTGGGTCTATGTCTATGAGTGCCGAGCTGAGGTGTGCTGGGCTGTGCTGAGCTATGCTGAGCTGTGTTGAGCTCTCTTCTGACCTCTCTCTTAAGTCTCCAGCTAGTTACATTAAGCCTTATTCATTGCAGAAGTCACTCTCCTTAGCTGACCCCAGATGTAATCGACCGTAGATGAATTTCACATGCTGATGACTTAAGCCCATGGCAGCAGTACCAGGTACCATCACCTGGCCAAGTTGGCACCTAACCCTAACTACTACAGAAGGAGACCCTAATGAGGCTCCTTGATTCGGCATCATTAAAAAAAGAAAAAGTAGAAGCAAGTGTAGAATGTGGCTAAAGGAGTAAACGTACACAAGCCTGAAGTTAGAATTAGATTCATCTATTACTGTTGCCACCTCTTAGGAAGAGAATGGCAGAAGAAAGCAAGGACTTCCTTTTCCACATATAGCTTTTGTTAGTGATATAGATAGGCCTTCTAGGACTACCTTCCTAAAAAGATTGTTTCCTTTGGCTGACATCCATTCCTTTAACTCCTCTCCTGTCCCCAGAGATGTAACATCTCTGCTTTGGTCCTAGCTGTGGTGGCTATAACTTAACTTGAGGGGTTTTATGGTGGCAATTTTTGGCTTATCCCTTTAATTAAAAATCCTTCATTAAATCTCCTAAATGGAGAGCAGAGTCCATGCCTGTCTTATTCATATCATATCCCCAGCACCTAGTAAATGCCTGTCACTTAATAGGTACTCAATAAACATTTGTTAAATGATTGAACAATTGAATGATTTAAAAAAAAAGTTATAGGGGAAGTGATAAGAGTGACATTAAGAAATAGATGGCAGTGAATAAACTGGTAGAAAAATTATTTCTACTCCCCCAATTTTTCACGGACCAGGTCAGAAGTGTCAAGTTCTTTTTTTTAAATCTAGTGACAGCAAATACAACTCCTAAAACACACATCTCATTTGCTTTTATTTTAGCCCGGAATTGCTTCAGTGATAACTGAAATTCATGGAGAAAGTAAGAGGATTGCACAGGTTTCCCAACTGGTCCTGCCAAGTGAAATGTTTGTGTGTGTGTGTGTGTGTGTGTGTGTGCACACGCACACGCACGCGCTGTTTTGATGAGCAGAATGAATTAGTCTCAAAGCTAAAATCTGTGCAAGTTTGTGTGTGTATGTATTCACACACACACACACACACACACACTGGCCCTCATCAGTAAACTGTAAACCAAATGAAGTAAGGAATGGGATTTGGAACATGAAATAGATAACAAATCCTTTGTGCTGCAGAATTCATCACATTCTATCAGCAAATCAAGCAGGAGACCTCGGAAAGCCAATGACTAACACAGAAGACTAGAGTTGATTTTTTTCTTCTCTTCCTCTCACATTAAGTCCAATAGAAACAAAACCCAGGGAGCTAAAAATATAAGAGGTATACAGTAACTCCCTTCTTTGGCTCTTTCTGTAATGTATACAAATCTGACCAATAAAGGGCTCAATTCACTCAGCGGAGAGCTGGCTTCTGTCTGATGGAATTTCACCATGGAGTTTTCTCAGGGAGAGCAGTTGGAGCCTTTCTATCTCCATCCTTCTCTGTGGGAGACAGAGTCTTATGAATCTGAGTGATGGCAATGAGCAGTCTGGGACACGTTGGGCTCTGTGTCTGCAGGCCTGTGACAAGAGGAGGATATGACCGCTGCAATGTGTTTGGGAAGTCTGCTTTCTCCCTCAAAGCCCTCTTTATTCTAATGTTACCTGGCATTGCAGAAGAGCCAAGCAGGCAAATTAAATTCCTTCTATTCAGCCTTGCAGAGAGGTGAAAACCTCATCTCTCAGCTGGCAATATTAGTCGCTGGCTCTGTCCTTCTCAGAGGAGGCTGTTAGGCATTCGATAGCCGTGGGGGTCAGAAATGATATTTTTCTTTTTTTATTGGATATCTTGACTTTCTTTAACTCTTTCAAGTTGTCCCAATTAATTTAAAGCCCAGTGCTTGTGCAGTCCGACTAATTTCTATGGCTGCTCCCCATATATGACCGTTTATTTCTCTGCCTCTAGAAGGGCTTACATATAGGATAGATACAGTATCGGACATTTCTCAGATTTTTGTATGCATCATTTCTCAATATCTCCAAATAGAAATTGTACTTCTATCTTTGAAACCATTAATGTAATAGTCACTGTATATTTTCTGAGTGCCAGCCATGTTGTCAGTATCTCACGGCAGCGTGTTTCAATTTGTTCTTACAATGAACAGGTCGACATACAAATTTGTCAAAGAGAAATTATATTTCTAAAAGAGGAAAGTTTTTCAAAGTAATTTCACACCACTGATTAATCAGGCAAGCCTTGTGGTCCTATCATAAAAGTGTGGAGATTTTGCAACTAGCTGCATATTCTCAGGTAAGAAAACAACAGGTTATCTGACATGTGTAAAGAAATTCAAATCTTATGGCTAATGTAATTAAAACCTAGGGTCAGGAGAGGACTTCCAGGGCAAAGGCTATAATCTTCAAGAAGCCATGGGGTAGAGGGCAGTAGACTGGAGTCAGACAAATGTGAGTCTCCTTTAAAAAAAAAAAAAGAGGAAGAGCAGGAAGGAAAGGGAAAGGAGGGAGGGTGGGAAGGAGGGATGGGAGGAGGGAGGAAGGAAAGAAGAAAGAAAAACCCCATAAAAGAAGAACTTTAAGTCTGACATTGGTCCAAGGGAGAAGTCTAGATTGGGTTAATGATGTTTTTAAGCATTCGGTACACTTAGAATGAGAAGAGAGTATCTGGGCTTCAGCAAGACATATGGCATTTTCTTTTTTACGTACTTAAAAAAGATTAATCATACTGTTAGCTGATTAGTAACTGAAGGAGCGAGGTCTGCAGGCTGACTGGCATGTACTCACATCCATTCAGAGTCTGGTGTGATGCTAAGCTTAGGTCTGCCTCCTTGGTCTTGACCTTTTTCAAGTCTTAGTCATCAATGAGTTTGAGTAGGATAGCAAGGTGGTTAAGAACACAGATTCTGGAGCCAAATATTTGAGTTTTAACTCCTGGCTCTGCCACTTATTAGCTATATTAGTCAGGGTTCTCCAGAGAAACAGAACTGGCAGGAGACAGATATACATATATAGAGAGATTTATTATAGGAACCGGATCATGCAATCCAGGGGATTGGCAAGTCTGAATTCTACAGAGCAGGCTGCAAGTTGGAAATTCTAATGAAGGCTTCAGTGAATTCCATAGGTAAAGCTGGCTGACTCATCAGAGCTTAAAATTCTTCTTTTTGACTGCTGAAATTCTCAGTTTTTGCTTTAAGACCTCCAACTGATTGGATGGGGATACTCCTCTCCTTGTTGAGGGTAATCCTCTTTGTTGATGTAGATGCAATCAGCTATAGATGCAGTCAACTGATTGATAATTTAAATGTCCTCACAGTAACCATCAGGCCAGTGCTTGCTTGACCAAACAGCTGGGCACCCTAACCTAGCCAAGTCGATAAATAAAATTAACTATCACATTAGCTCGGCGACCTTTGACAGTTTACTTAACTTCTTTGTACCTCAAATTCTCTGTAAAATGGGGGTAGTCATTATCATAGACTAATAGATCTCATTGTTTTATTGTAAATATTTAGTGAGTTAAGAATGCTCAGAAAAAGGACTGGGGCATAAGGTTAAGTGCTACCTAACATCAACATCAATAATGATAGTAAAAAATGCATAGAGGATATACTTGTCCAGTTTATTGACGGACAGGAGTTGGAGGAACGAGGATATTGTGAGATATAAATTAATAAAGCAGATTGAAGGTAACAAGACAAAATATAACTCAGAGAAATGTGAGGCTCCATATTTGAATTCCTAAAAGCTAACTGGATTCGATTGACTTCAGCTCAAATTGAGTGAGGCATCTATTCATTGGTCCTTAAGAACCAAGTGCCAGGTATAATTTAAAGTGCTGTTTAAGAGAAAAAGGGAGAGTAAGAACAAGGGAGAGAGATTCAATTTGGGTCTGCATCAGTGGGATCAATGGGAATACATTCTCCAAAGCCAGTAATCTGCTTCCCTGGTCTGACCATATTTTGAATATTGGATTCAATTCTAGGTGCTACATTCAAGACAGACATTAACAAACTGCCAAATGTCTAAAGAATAGCAAGTGGAGTGTTGAGGGGATTTGCAAATGTGGATTGTAAGAAAGTGCAAAGGATCAGGGATGTGTGACCTGGAAAGGGTGAAGGTGGAGTGATAACAATGGGTTTGCTGTAAAAGTCCAAGTTCACGCCTGTTTTCCCAGCATGATTGCAAACCATGTTCTATTTCTTTCTTAAAAGTACTCCAGTGTGGACAATAAAAGCATGATCACTCTAAGGATGGACTTCAAACATCTTAAGGACTCTTGAAGAATATGAACTAGACCAATTCCTGATCCAAGTCTCACAGTTGTATGTGACAGCAATGTGATTTAAACTGTCTTAAGCAAGCAAGAGGGATTTACATAACCAAACTCTGGGAGAGGCAGGGGCAAAGTTGGCTGGCTATAGAAGGAAGGAGAATCAGGGCTTCCTCTTTGCCTCTTCCTAACTCTTGTCCCTGATTCTGGGACAGGCTTCACATTCTCCTTTTGCTGCAGGGTGCTCTAGATTGTCATCCATTAAGCTTCACAACCAGAGAGAAAAATAGACTCTTTAACATCAGCTCAGCCAGAAAAAATACTCGGAAAGGACTTTGCCTCACAGTGCTTGCTTGGTTCAAGTTGAGGAGTGGGACGTGCAGAGCCAAAAACCCTAACAGCCATTATAAACTGTGACCAGTGGGTGAAAGGCACAAGGGAACAGTGTGGTTCATGTTTCCACAGAGGCGGCCTCATGAAAATGAGTTTCCAGTCCCTACCAACTTAGGTAGAAGTTGGGTGATATTGCACAGAAGGTTCTTGCTTTTGGTTTAAAATTTGACTAGAAAATCTTTGAACTCTCATGCAGCATCAAGATTCCTTACTTCAATGTATTTTTCTTTATGCTGTTTCCCATAACTAATTACAAGAATCCAGTTCCAAGGAGAAGAGGGAAAATAACACCACTGTAAAAAATGGCTTTGAATCCCAAGGCATCCAAGGATTGCTACAAAAGATCAGAATTGACGCCAACAAAGTTACATAATAAATGTAAATTGCTCTCTAGACCCCTTCTGTGTTCTGCAATTCCGTGATTCCATAAAACTCGTCATGCGAAGGGAGAACGTCTTCTTTCGTGGTGCATGTGTAACTCAGACTGTGCAGGCCACACTGAGAATCAGAGGCAAGGGGAGCTCTCTTCTGAGTTGGCAACAGGGAGAGCTGCAGCCACAGGGGGGGAAAAAAAAGCATGGTAAGGGTTGACGAGATCTTGCTCCAAACTTTGTTCGGTCTCTTATCAAAGGTGACAAAGCAGGGAGACGCTACAATAACCTCTGCTAATGTGAGCTTGACCACCTTGTTGTCATAATTCCATCCTGAGAGATCCTTTGCATTATTTCTACCTTGCTTTGAGTCCTTTTTTCTTTTTTTTTCACTTTGTTCTGCCTTCTGTGTGGATGGAGAATGAGATCACCTTTCCTCAAAAAATAACCTTTCAGTGGTTTCTGTGAGATGATTCAATCCCCTCCTTAGACATCTCCTTGATCCCTTGTGTCTTTTTTTTTTTTAATGCAGCCTACCTTCCAGTGCAGAGAACTATTTCATGGTTTTCAAGGGATCTGCATTTCAGTTGAGTGTACCCAGACTTGGAATTGTTGTCTTGTCAATTAAAGCTGTATTGCAGGTTCTATATTTATCTTATGGTTTAATATTACTCCTACATCAACACATAATTGTTCTTTATCTTATTCATTCCACTGTCTTTTTTTTCTTTTTCTTTTTTTTTTTTTTTTAACACAGGCAGGCACTAGTAATCGAACCCGGGTCTCCGGCATGGTAGGCGAGAATTCTGCCACTGAGCCACTGTTGCACCGCCCTACTCCATTGTCTTTTGCCTAAAATAATTTCAGGGAAATTTGAATACTACATTGTTCTTAAGCTTCCTCTGTGATCTGTCCTGGTCATTTTAAATTTTATCTCGGAGAATTGGGAGGTATCTTTTCCCAAGATACCTGCATCCAACAAACATAAGTCACCCAGTGAGGCTGGTTCTATCACTCCAACTTTACTAGAGGACACTGAGGCCCAGGAATGATGTAAATTGCCAAGGTCACATGACAAAAGAGTGAGAAAGTTTGGAGTTTTAACATGGTATATCTGATTCAAAGCTCATAACCTTTCTACTGTATCTTGTGGCTTTGGTACCTTCTTCTACCTCCATTGTACATTTCAACCAATTTCCCAGCCTCACGGGATTAAAGACCTGTAGTCTACTTTCTTCTCTCTTGCTCACCATATCTAATCAATCTTCAAGACTCATTGATTTCTTCTTAAAGCTTTCTCTCTTTTTTTGTATCTAGTTCCTTTTACTTGTGAATATTAAGTTCAAATCCTTTTCATTTTACCCAGTGCCTACTGTAGTAGCCTTCTAATTTGTCTCCTAATTTACTCTTCAATAATCCAATTGTCCATCTAATGCATCTTTCCATTCTATTCACCCCTTCCAAAGGAATTCTCATTGCCTAAGGAATAAATTCTTCTTCCAGGCTGTCCAGTTCCCTACCCAATTTGATTCTTGCCCTTTTCCATCCTCATTCAGAAAAGTACTTCCCTTTCCAACTAAACTCATACATTTACTTCTCTTTGTCCAGACTTTTGCTCCTCTCCAGGCTTTTGCTCCTTTCTGGAAGGGTTTTCTCTTACCCTTCCAGTTATGTAGGTCCCACCTGTCCTTCAGGAATCAGGTCTGGCCTTACTCCTGTTCCTTTATCTAGACTGTAAACTATGTCTCCAAATTGAAGGGCCTAAAACTATTTGTCTCTGATGCCTAACAAGTGTCTGCTGATAGAGTCATTATTTATCTGATTTGTCATGATTATTTTGATACCTGCCCTTTTATTGCAATCCTCAGCTGTTTTGAAGCATCCACAGTTTTAAAGTATTTTGGCCTGGGTGCTGACAACAGTGAGTATTGTCTTCTTAGAAGCAGTGTAAGCTGTCATCTAAAGAAAATTCTTAATATTCAGAAAATATGAAATTGTTGTGAAACAAATTCCTCCCTGAAAATGAGCCTGCCTGCCATAATTCCACTCTCCAGCTAAGGCAGTTGTACTCATTCACAGAAACAAAAAACCTAAGCGTGCACACACACACACACACACACACATTTGTCTGTTGCAACATACTAGAGATGATCTGCAACAAATTTCCTTGAATGTTAAATCCACAGTGGCTTATGGACTCATGCCTTGTTTTAGCTCTGCTGGCACTTTTTTTAGTTTTGGGAAGAAAACTGTTTTGGAAAGGAATGGAAAATCCTTTTTCTTCCTGTTCGATTATAGGGTTAAAATGGTGAAACTTCCTCATCGGTCTGTCCAGTTTCTTTGATCATCTGCTGTTTTAATGGTAGAAATGAAGCTTCACTACCTCCTTCTCCCTTTTACTTCTGAAGCCCTGAAGGCTTAAGAACACTTATCAGTGGGTCTGAGGTATGAGTAGTTAAGGAAGTTGTTTAGAAGTGTGAGTCTTTCCTCAAAGGCAGTGAATACATTGCACTTTACACTTCTCCACTCCAATAAAGAAACCCAGCCATTAACAGGGGAAAGCCTCTTGTTTGCATTTTTTAACCACTGAGCTGACATTTGTACCTTTTGGAGGAAAGTGAAGGGCAGCTCATTGCTTCCTCGTTTAAATCAGCCTGGAGATAATGGGGATGATAGGGAAGCAGGGCTAATTTCCTTTGTCTCCTATTCAGTAGGTAATGGTGGTCCGGATGGAGTGTTAAAGGCCAGGCCGCCGCGGTGACCTGGAGATGACTGCATCCTTCGGAGCCTTATCAAGGCTCCTGTCAGTCAAGCTCCTGCTGGGAGACTGGGGAATGACCATCTGGCTTGCTGCTAATCAGAGAGGAGAGAAGGAGAGTCAGGAGGTGAACAATCTCGCTGTCAGTTCTGAGCCAGGTGGAAGGGCCACGGGTTGGGAGGTGGGTTTAGCACCTCTTATGCAAAAG